>JAVRRP010000048.1:0-36904 GCA_036872775.1 Oleoguttula sp. CCFEE 5521
GCCGTGTGATAGTCAGGGTCTTCTGGTCGGCAAGTCCACATGGGCGTCCGACTTCGCATTTTGGTGAGTAACCTGCGTCTGCCGTTACAGCGAAGATGGTCTCATGGCCACTTCTGCGAAGTGCTCGATGTCGCAGGCAAGGTGGACGAATTAATGTTGCTCCAAGACTTCACAGTCAATGGGCCCGAGGCACGTTTATTTCGAGCAGCCGAAATTGCTGGTAGACGGCGTCCAGGATCGCAGTTCTAGGATGTCCCAAGGACTTGAATATTGCAAAGTTGTCCCATTCCTACCTTACCTTGTGTTCTGTTGCCTGCAAGGAACTTTTGCGCACACCCACGTGCTTGGCGGAGAGTTGCCATCGTTCCTTGATTGAGGACGTGGGCACATACGGACTCTCGATGTCACGCACGCTTCTCATTGCGATGTCCGAGGGACCGCAGCGAAGCCTAAGACCATCTCGCCTTCAGAGACATGCAGGCCGTCGGCTGTTCGACGACCGTATTGCGGCAGCCGAGCAGCCCCCACATCAATAGCAAAATGTCTTTGCTGTCAATCAAACTCGAATGCTAAATTGAGTGTTGCATATCAGACCGAAATGCAGTCGCTGACTCGTTGACTTGCAGTGCGGCATGCCCACGATTCTGAGCTACCAGCCCTGCCGGCAGCCCTCAATTCAATGAGTGCGGACAAAACGAGCCACTTCGTTTTGAGACGGACCTCGCAATATGTACATACCGCCCTCGAATCCTGTTCCTGGACCTGTGATGGCAAACTACCATTGCCTAGTCGACACCTATTCACAACACCATGATCTTCGATCTGCCCAGCAGACGATATATTGCCAGCGTAAGCGAGGTCATCCGTGGCACGACCTGCTGCTGAGGTCAAAGGATGCGCGACAAGGGCCCCAGTAAGACATCCCGCTCGCCATCGGCCGAGGTTGCAACGGCAATACCATGTTTGCGACCTAGCCTCTGCACCCCAGTACATCGACAATCTCAGGCAGTCCGTACACTGGCGGAAGAATACCAGACGGCCTCGGCACACCCACAGCATGATCTCACATAGATGATGCAGTTCTTGACATGCCGCCTGCTTCAGGACAACGAACGCGTGTCGATCGTGATCTTCTGCAGCTGCCAGGCTCCCTACCACGCATCATCAGCCGCGATAGATTGCGCTGCCTTGGCAGAGCGGTGCCCGTGCAGTGAGCTCCTGCGACTCCGAGCACTGCACAGAGACCTCCTGCCTCTTCGGGCTTGCTCATAGCGGATCGTTACGCAGCAGGCTGGCAGCTGCTCGTCGACTACGTATTGCCAGGTGCCAATACGATGACGGAACATGCCACTTTTGAAGGCGATTCAGCGCGACCCATACTAGGGACGATGGCATTTTCATGGTCGACGCTACTCCGAGATCGCTGGTGAATCTACTGCGTCACTGCGTGGATCGTGCAAAACCCTCCGCAGCTGCATCCGTGCTTTGATCTCCTGCGTTCCGTGTCGACCGATCCTATGCGGGATTATGCGCACACCACACCCTTTCGTGGGCATGGCTAAAGTGAAGTCAGCGGATCGTGGTAGCCGTAGCAGTGGCCTGAAAGCTACCTCATGCTCCGACGCTGAGGCATCAGGCATGGTCGCGATGTGCTTGATGGTACTTACACAGGATACACAGCGATGGAACATCAATCGCTACCATTACTACATACTTGCCGAACTATTCGGCGAAATCAGTGTAAACCATAAAGTACAGCTTGAGGCCGTGACTCATAGAACCTTGCGAAACAGAAACCTCCCCAAACGAATGCCTTCTCCTCTCGTAACTCCTCCCAAGATTCCCTCCAGATCATCTTCCATTCCCAATGAAGCCCTGCGGGTATCTCTGCGCAGGAGCAGTACACATCTCATGCGCTGGGCACATCGTGCTCGTCGCGGTGGCAAACACCGTCGTCGTCGGCCTGACTCCGCACACTGTGACTGTCACCACATTGCTTGTCGGACCATTGACCTTCGATGCTCCACTACCGCCTTGACTGGTTGTTGTGCCGGTCGTAGAGCTGAACAGCGTACAGCCAGTGTCATCGTTCGATACCGCCGCGCAAGCAGCGTACTGATCGCAGGACGCCAGACAAGATGCGAGGGACTGAGGCTTCGTGTAGCGCATGTAGATGCGACCGGTGTAGACTTTGTTGCAGGTGACTGTGTAGCTTGCGCCATTGGACTCGGTATAATTCTTGCCGTCGTAAGCCGGACAGAGCGTGGGAGTCGCTGTCGGTGAAGAGGACGTTGCGGGCGAGCTGGTAATGTAGCCCGAGGGATAGCCTGGAGATGACCCAGAACTGGATACAGACTGAGCGGATCCATTGGGGCTGCTGGTCGGCGTTTGGCCGTAGGGTGACAAGGGCGTGGAGGCTTGAGAAGTAATGACTGAGGTCGCCGAAGATGAGCCGTACTGACCGGGTATACTTGCGCCGGACGAAGCAGACGGTCCACTGGACATGGAGCTGTACTGGCCCGGCAGGCTGGCTGACAGTAAAGTGGATGCTATAGGGGATGAGCCGTACCCGGGCGGACTGCTGCCTGCAGGCGTGCTTGACATACTGTAAGATCCGCCGTATGACGGAAGCCCTTCGGAAGATGTCAAAGACGACGACGTCCGACTGGTGGCGGTAGATGAGCTCGCAATGTTACTACCGGCATACACAGGCGGGGATGCCACCGAGCTGGACGCAGAAGCCATACTCGACGTCATCGGCGCTGTCGTCAACGCTGGCGTTGATCCTGGCCCGCTGCTGACGCTTGTGGGCGTAGCTGACGAGCTGGTGGTAACATCATACGCAGGTGGCTGTCCAGGTGTCGTAGAGACGGGCGGCGTAGACGTAGGTGGCGCTGTGTATACAGTGCTGACATCAGGAGGACGGCTTGCCGCAACAGCAGGAGGTCCGGTGGTCACAACAGTCGTGCCAGTGATCTCTGAGAACAGCGTGCAATCAGTGCCAACGTAGTTGGCTCCTTTACAGTCGGCAGTCTGGTCACAAAGTGTGAGACAGGCGTCGACAGTAGTGGTACTTGCTCTCTTTGTGACTTTACCCGTGTACTGAGTCGAGCCGTAAGTAACATTGTAAGAGTTGCCATAGGAGTCTGCACATGCGGAGCCGTTGCCTGCCATGCTGGTTAATCCGCCGGACATGGTGCCGGCTCCACAGCTTGGCAAAGGCGTCATCGAAGTGTACGACGAGGAGCTGATGCTCATATAGAACGGTGATGAGGAGGTCGTCAGCTGTTGCGGGCTTGAGTAAGGCGGTGGTGCGTTCTGGCTGGACGAAATCGGAGCCGATGAGGAGCTGGAGGACAAGGTTGACGACGCCTTGGACGAAGAAGACAAAGCCGATGATGGAGGCGTATATGCCGGCGGCGATCCAGCTACAGAAGTGCTCAATTGCGTGCTAGTGGTCAGACCAGCACTTGAAGAAGTCAAAACGACGGTCGATGAAGCAGCCGAAGACGTCAAGCTTGACGATGTCCGCAACGAGGTTGATGTGTAGGAGGCCGTTGAAGCGGTGACGGACGATGTGGCACTAAGTGATGGCGACAAAGCGAGTGAGGATGAAGAGCTTATGGCGGAAGATGAGCTGAGCGGAGACTTCGAGCTTGATAGCGATGTGGTGCTGAGTGACGAAGAGCTCGTCATTGAGGAGCTTGCTGAAGAAGACATCGATGTAGTCAAGGCACCAGCTGACGAAGTGTATGCTGGTGGTCTTGCGGAGCTTGTATTACTGCTCAATACCATTGATGCCGACGGCCGGCTTGATGTCGACGAAGGACTTGTCATCGCGGAAGCGGACATTGTCGAGCTGACGCCACTGCTCGTACTCGTGGTACTGCTACTGCTCGTTGAAGGAACGCTGTACACTGGTGGAGTCGCAGCCCCTGTCGACGAGAGGCTGGATGTGCTGAGACTAGAGGTCGAGCTACCAGACTTTGAGCTAGAAGTTGCGATCGCGGTCGATGTGCTCATCGAAGTAGAAGAGCTGCTGCTAGTAGCCACAGCTGGGGAAGAGTACGGCGGAGGTGCCAGGGAACTAGTGGAGCTTATGCTAGAGCTCAAAGAACTTGTAGAGGCCATGGACGAGGTCGATGTACCATAGCTTGGTATCACTCGGACAGCTAGGTTGACTCCAGGTGATGATGTGTAGCTCGTAGGTGGAGACTTGAGATAGCAATTACCCCCAGTGGTTTCGGAGCCTACAAAGCTTGCAGCGCCGCATGCAGGCTGTGTCTGGGCGTCGCAAGCGTCGATGCAAGCACGGAAGTTGTCCGCAGGAACAGAGCTGAATGCCCCAGGCGAGCAGTCTGTATCACACACGATCATATACGATTCTCCAGCCTGGTCGGTGTATGTAGTACCGTTCGAACTGGGGCATAGCGCTGCAAGAGTGGCAGTCGGTGCCGCAGAGGAGGAGCTTGTGGAGGTCGTGGAGATTGTCGTGCTTGACATCATCATTGCGCTCGTGGATGTAGACACCGAGCTTGAAGGAGTTGGATAGCTACCGGGGATTACTCGCACGGCAAGTCGAATCCCAGTAGAGGGTACGACCTGCTCTACGGATGCTTTGAGGTAACAGAAGCCTCCGCTGAGGTCGTTGCCATTAAAACCAACAGCAGCGCAGCTGGTGTCCTGGTCGCACTGGCTGATGCAAGCTCCGAAGGAAGGTGCGGACGCAGAGTTGTAGGAGCCCGGACTGCTGTCAGAGTCGCAGTAAATTGTGTAGGTCATGCCCATGCTGTCGGTATAGCTTGTGCCATTGCTCGCTGGGCAAGGTCCTGGGCCAGATATGGGAGAGAGAGATGGAGTCATAGAGGACGATACAGTGCTGAAGGTGCTCGTCCCAGATGTGGTAGTGATCGCCACGGGAGATGAGGTAGACGATGTGCTCCGTGGATTGATAGCCGACATGCTTGACATGCTTGAAGTGCTTGTCATACCCATCATAACGCTAGAGCTCGAACTCTGTGTACCGTTGACAAGCGATGTCAGCCTAGCTGAGTATGCAACAGCACCGTCAGGATCCTGAATGATGGTCGAATTGGCAGAGTGATAGTAGCACCATTGCTCGTCTTGGCCAGATACGAGCCATGAAACGCTAGTGCAAGCGCCGTCCAGGTCATAGTCGCATTGCTCGATGCAGTTGGCCAAGTCCGTAGCCACTCTACGATCTACCGAGACCATTTCGTAAAGATCACGATAGCAGAGCACCGTAAACTGATTTGTGTACTGGTCAGTGTAGTACTTGCCAGCATCCCTGGGGCAGTCGAGAGGAGGCCCGCTGGGTGTTGCGGACGCTGACGTCGAAGCGCTTGTGCTGGAGGCTGTTGAGAGAGGTGGAGGATTCGAAGTCGCGGGCGAATCCTGCCAAGTATCTTGAAGATTGACCGTGCTAGATGGACAAGTACTCGGTACGATGAAGAACCGGTCATTACCGCCTTCATAGGTCACGGTACCATCGGTGGAATAGCGAATGTACTTGTATGAGAATTGACTCCCTGGTGTGAAATACACAACTCCGCTGCTCCATTCTGGATAGCTTGCGCTGTAGTTTGCGCTGGCCGTCATGTAAACGGAGTTCGTGGTATTCCAGCTGCCCAATTGCGGCACCGAACCGACAACCGAGATGCTCTCGCCGAAGCTAGTTTGCTCATAGACTGAGAATCCCACGGGGATAGCAGTGCATGTGGAACTGGCACTGGAGGTGCTGCTCGAAAGCATCGACATGGTAGAAGTCGACGCGGAAGTAGTAGTGTCGTACTGCCAGCTGTTGGAGATCGTGGTATTCGTACACATATTGGGTAGGACGGAGTAGTGATCAGCACCAGATTCGTAGAGGATGCTACCATCTGTCCTAAACAAGATCGCCTTCCAAGAGAAACCCGTTCCAAGTGGGCCGATATCAACGCTCCGAGTCCAATGTGGATTGCTCGACGAATAATCACCTGCAGTTGTGAGGTAAAGCGCTGCCGAAGTGTTCCACGATCCTAAGGCTGGGATCGACCCGACGATGGATATGCTCTCACCATATTCGGTGCTGCGATACTCGTCAAATCGAACCGATACAGTCGTACACGTAGGCGTTGCTGAGACGGTGGCGCTTGTCGATGTCGAGGCTGGGTACTGCCATGCGGTCGAGATCTCGGCGGCTGCAGAGCACGATGTCGGGGCGACATAGTAATGATTCATACCTGACTCATATTCGAAGCTGCCATCGTTGTGGTAGATGATGGCTTTCCATTCGAATGATTCGCCCAGGGTAAAGTCCAGCGTTCGAGTCCAACGAGGACTGCTGGTGCTGTAGTCGGATGCTGCCAAGAGATACGCAGCATTCGAGACATTCCAGGACCCCAGCTCGGGGGCAGATCCAACAATCGAGATGCTTTCGCCGAAGGTCGTTACGCGATACTCGTCAAAGGTGATCGCAGCCTTTGTGCAGGTTGGGCTCGGAGTGGCCGAGGTCGAAGATCTAGCAGACGAGGTCGAAGTTGACGCATACTGCCAAGAGTTCTGCAGCACGGCCAGGTAGTCGCAGATTGGTGGAACGACATACGAACGATCATTTCCATCCTCGTACTCAAAGCTGCCATCTGTGTGATAGATGAGGTACTTGAAGGTAGTGGATAGGCCGGGTGGAAGATTGATCGTTGTCTGCCAGTTCGGATAGCTCTCTGTGTAGTTCGTGGCCAACATGTACTTTGCGTTCGACGTGTTCCATGATCCGAGGCCAGGAGCGGATCCTACAAGGGATATGCTCTCACCGAAGAGGGTAGCACGAAGCACGTTATACTGGACCGGAACAGCTGAGCATGCCGCGGAAGTCGACGCTGTCGAGGCAGATGAAGTCGTAGACGAGCTTGTCCGGATCGAAGAGCTGCTTGATGAAGTCGTGGTGGGCACAGGTTGCCACACGTTGTTTAGCACTGCTGGGTAGTCACAGTTCGCAGGGACGGTATAAGGCCTGTCGCTCCCCCCTTCGTATTCCAACGAGCCATCGACATGGTACTTTATATATTTAAAATATAGTGACGTCGATGGCGGGAGGTTGACGGTTCTCTGCCAGTTGGGATAGCTATCGGAGTAATTCGTGGCTACCATGTGCACTGAGTTGGAGGTGTTAAACGATCCCAGCTGGGAAACGGATCCGACAATCGAGATGCTTTCACCGAAGCCGGTAGCCTCGAGGACATTGAACTGTACAGGCACCTGAGCACAAGCCGTGGAAGTGGAGGTACTTGTAGTAGAGCCAGTAGTCGCTGTAGAAGTACTTGTCGACGACATTGTTGTGGTGATGGGGTACTGCCAAGTATCCGAGACTGAGCCGGCAAAACCGCAAACATTGCTGAAGTAGTACGACCGATTCGGAGGCTCTTCATAGACGACAGTACCGTTGGCTTGGAACAGGATGTATTTATATTGCGTTCCAGATCCAGCCGTCAAGAAAGTTACAGTTCGCTGCCACTGCGGGAAGCTACTCGAGTAGTTGCTTGCTGTCAGGTAGACAGCGCTCGAGACGTTCCAAGTACCCAGTTCTGGAGCCGATCCAATCACGGAGATACTCTCCCCGAATTGAGTACTGCGCAAAACGCTAAAAGTCAGGCTCTGAGTGCACGACGCACTGGCGGACGATGAGCTAACAGTTGAGGAGCGTGAACTCGATGAGGTGACAGTCGACGACCACGAAGTCGCGAGCGACGATGAAGATAAGGACGACGTCGCGAGCATAGATGACGATGAGCTCGAGGTTGAAGCAGGATACTGCCAGGAGTCCGAGACTGTCGCTGCGAACCCGCAAACATTCGAAAAGTAGTATGACCGATTGGGGGATTCTTCGTTCACCACATCTCCATTCGCTCTGTACAAGATATAGCTGTACTGGAAGCCTGCGCCAGCCCTAGGAAACGTGACTGTGCGTTGCCAGTGAGGGTAAGAGTCGGAATAGTTGGTTGCCGTCATGTACACCGAAGAGTTCACAGACCAAGATCCGAGCTCCGGCGCTGATCCAATGATCGAAATGCTCTCCCCGAACGCACTCTGGCGAAGCAGGTTAAACGCTATGCTTTGAGTGCAGGAAGCGCTTGCCGTCGAGGAAGAAGAGGCGGTCGATGTAGCGGAGGTTGAGGTCGTACTCGCGGGAGGATATTGCCAAGAGTCGTATCTCATCGCTGGGTTGGCACTGCTGCAGCCCAGAGGAACAGTGTAGCTCAAATCTGGGTCAGCCTCGTAGGTAATTGTCCCGTCGGTTGCGAATAGAATATGGTTGTAACTGAACGAGGTACCCGGAGCAATGTTAAGGGTCCTCTGCCACTGCGGGTAAGCCTGGGTGTAGTTGGTGCCCAGCATGTATGCCGCCGAGGACGTATCCCAACTTCCGAGCTCAGGGATTGAGCCTACGATGGATATACTTTCACCAAAATTCGTTGATCTCAGCTCCGAAAACATGATGGGGCATAGAGTAGCCGAAGCGGACGCGCTCGATGAGCTGGATGACCTTGTAGTCGAAGATATCGTGCTTGTACTGCTCATCGAGGAGCTCGAAGTCGACATATACTGCCACGAGTCGTTGCAGCTTTGCGGCGTGTTCGGGCAGGTCGATAAAACCGTATACATATGATTCGCGCCACTCTCGAACTCTTGACTGCCGTCGGTGTGACCGATGCGGTATTTGTACTCGATGTAGGTGCCCAGTGAGAAGCTTACACTCGTTGTCCATTGCGGATACATATCACTGTAATTTGCGCTCGACATGAGGATCTCGTTGGAGACATTCCAGGCCCCCAGCTGTGGGACGGAGCCAAGGAGGTAGACGCTCTCTCCGAACACAGTACGACGGAGCTCGCTAAAGGCGATTGTAACAGCGGTGCAAGTAGGAGTCGCACTCGTTGAAGTCGAGCTGCTGCTGGAGGTTGAAGTGCGGCTGGCTGTGGACGAGCTCGAAGTCGAAGTTACTGAGTACTGCCAAGAATCGTTGCAGGACTGCGGCGTTATTGGACAAGTATTCGCGACAGTGTAGACATGGTTCGGGTCGCTTTCATACTCTCGACTCCCGTCGATGTGTTGCAATAAATACTTATATTCAAAGTAGGTCGAAAGGGGGAAGCTCACGGTCGTCGTCCATTGCGGGTATGCGTTGGTGTAGTTGCCGGCGCTCAGCAGTATAGCGTTGCTCGTGTTCCATGAGCCGAGCTGCGGAACAGATCCTACGAGGTAGACACTCTCGCCCACTACCGTAGTCCTCAACTCCTTGAACATGATGGAGACGGCAGAGCAGGCGGCTGAGGTACTCGATGAGCTTGAAGATGTCAAAGTCGAGGACAAGGTGGTTGTTGCGGAAGTGCTGCTAGATGTCATAAGGCTGCTGCTGCTGCTGCTCGAAGTAGTGGCGCTGCTGCTTGAGCTCGTGAAGCTGCTGCTGGCGGTCGACATGCTGCTGCTCGAACTCACACTGCTGCTGCTAGAAGTCGACACGCCACTGCTCGAGCTCACGGGACTGCTACTGGAGGTCGCTGTGCTGCTACTCGAAGTCGACGTCGTCGAATACTGCCACGAGTATCGGAGAGAGGGCGCTGGGGTCGTACATGTGCTTGGTACCGTATACATATGATTCGTCCCATCCTCGTAATCCACGGAGCCGTTGTGCAGCCAGAGGAACTTTAATTCCATATAGGTTCCGAGCGGGAAGGTAACAACGGTCTGCCATTGCGGGTAGTCGGTGCTGTAATTCGACGAGCTCATTGAGACAGCCTGCGCAGTGTTCCAACTGCCGAGCTGTGGCACAGATCCGACGAGAGCCAGGCTCTCACCAAAATTTATGGTCCTTAGATCTGAAAAGCTAACGGCCTGAGCTGTGCAAGCTGCGCTAGAGCTGCTGCTGGTAGAAGACATCGTCATTGAAGAGCTGCTGCTGGAGCTGACAGTCGGAGAGTATGTCAACGGTCGATTCGGATCAGAGAAGCGGTAGTAGAAGTCCATCATCTTTGGCGAGATGTCGATTGGTGCGCCTCCAGCGACAGAGGGCCAGGCGTGCGGCCAGTTCTCCAGGCGGTAATGCGTGATGATGCCGAGTTGACCCACGGCACCACCAAATTGATACATCGTGACACCGGTGCTGGGGTAAGTAGTGTAGTTTGTGGTGCTGAAGCCCTCCAACTGAGCTCTGTTCGTAGCCCAGTGCGGGAGAGAAGGAAGGACAAGGCCATTGTGATCAGTGGCACCCGCATATTGAATCTGCGTGTCGCCAGTGCCGTGCGATTCGAAGATCGGTAGCTGCTTGCTGATTCTGCACACAGGCTGAACGGGAGTGTTGACAGGATCGATGGTATTCGGATCGGGAAGCGGCACCGCGTTATTCGACACATTGGTGTACAGTGCAGCGGAGTTACCAGCGATGGCGGCGAATTTGCTGCTAAGCCCAGGGTCGCAAGCAATGACACCGACGAAGCCACCGCCGTTGCTATGGCCGACAGCGAAGATGCGAGTGGTGTCGACGCAGAAGGTGGCGGTGATGTTAGCGATCAGATAATTCGTGAACCCGATATCGTCCACATTGGCATACTGTCCACCTGGCGCCCATGACGGATTAGACTGGTAGCCCTTGCCGTAGCCATTCACGTACACAGCGATGGCATAGGGATTGAGATTGCCATTGCTGAACCCCGTCTGGGATTCGATAGTTGGTGCGTCGGCATTATTGCCATGGAAGCCGAAGATGACCGGAGAAGCCTTCGTCGTGGTGTAAAATTTCGGAATGTGTATGAGAGCATTGCGTGGAAGACCATCCGTCGGACTCGTAAAGTTGACTAGCACCGATGCACCGTCGGCCACAAGACCGTATGGTAGCGCAGAGCCGCAACCACCTGCTGTAGATGTGACTGGCGCGGCGTAGTTCGGATTAGGTGGTACATATCGCACAAGGGCAGCAAGGTTAGGGTTACCGGCTGTCAAAGTTCGGAACGAGGTTTTGAGGCTGTGCGGTATGTTAGTACTTTGAAGCCATCAACGGGATGCTGCCAGCTTACTAGCAACCTCCGTTGTATGTCGCCGCGACACACGTCGCCGCAGTATACTGATCGCATGCTTGCATACAACCTTGAATGGTAGCTGGCATGGCTGTTACTCCGATGCCACCAGCATCCGTGTCATTACCGCAGCTGTGAGAAGTCAGATCGAGCTCATGCCATTGTTGCAAGCAGAACTGTGCATATATGGTTATTGGTGGGAGGATGTAAGCATCCGCGCTGTCTTCCAGGTGAGTACTTACTAAACAGTGTACAACCCTCCACAAGCATCTGTATACTGGCCAATATTGCCAGCCCCAGCATTAGCCCCATTACATGACAGCGTAGACAGCCCAGGACTGGGCGTGCCATTACAAGCAGCCGCTGCAGAAGAGGTTGCCGCCGCAGCAGCAGAAGTGCTCGACGAGATCGTCGTAGCACTCGAAGGTGGACTACCCCCTGCGTTCGCAATGCGAAGCGCAAAGTTCCTGTACTGCGAAGTTCCAGGCGTAGCCGGCGCAGTAGTGCGGAAGTAGCAAGTTCCGAACGTAGTCGTCTCACCATCTTTGGTCTCCACACCTTGAGGAGTCTGCGCGTTCGAGGTGCTGTAAATGTAGGATGCTCCGGTACAGCCCGCGGTGGTCTCGCAAAGGTTGACGCACTGGGCCATGTTCTGGACTGCTGCATTCGACGAGCTGGTGGTTGATGAATCTTGACCGCAGTAGATCGAGTAGACGGCGCCGTTGCTTGCGGTGTAATTCCCGCCGTTGTAATAAGGACAAGGCAGGTTGCGGCTACCGGAGATGAGATTGGTGGCCGCGTATACAGTTGAGTTGTAGTAGTAGGCATTGGCAGCAGCGCTTTTGTAGTAGCAGACGCCACTTCCAGTCGTTGCACCGGACACGGTGCCGATGAAGCTATAACCAGAACACGCTGGTCTCTGGTCACAGCCCTTTGCGCAAGCTGTGTAGATTTAGCTTAGTGAAGCTGGGGTGTCGTCAAGGGTGTGAGTTTGCTGACCGTAGATGCCCTGCCCATTCGTCTTGGCACTCTCAAAATACTGCCCATTATTGTTGTCAGCACCACAAACGACGTTCCACACAGCACTGTTCGCGTCAGTATAAGCGCCACCAGTAGCAGCCGGGCCACCAGCCGTGCAAGCCGCAGCAGGAGTCCACGTAGCAGTAGGCGAGGGAACGGAAGAGTACGTGGCTGTCGCAGAAGTCGTCGTCGTAGCCGCCGCAGCGGACACCGAAGACGTGCTCCTCGGTGTGACCATCGCAGCGAAGTTCACCGTGGCAGTACCGCCGCCGTTCGGCGAGTAAGCACCTCTCTTGAAGAAGCACTGCCCGTGCTTGTCCGCTGTATTCCCGTCTACAGGCTCGTCGCCGGAGTAGACGTAAGACACCGAACTGCAGTCAGAGGATGCGCCACATTGAGCGAGACAGTCCGCCATGTTGACGCCGTAGCTCACAGGATTGGCGGCAGACAGTGCATTTTGGTCGTATCCACAGCTTGGACGCATTGTCAGCAATCATCAATGGCAAGTCAGTGTTTCATACTCACAAGACCTGCCAGCGAACACTGCTAGCGTCCGTGAAGACAGTCTGATTGTAGTACGGACACGGTAGCTGGGGTGTGCCGTTGCTGATCATGTTTGCGGCCGCATAGATGTTGGCGGTGATGTAGTTCCCCGCCACAGCTCTGTAGTAGCATGTACCCGTGCCACTCGTTGGACCAGTGACAGTTCCGTTGTACCCGAAAGCAGAGCACGTCGGGCGATTATCGCAGCCCTTGAAACAGCCGTCTGCAAGAGATTAGCGTCGGCATCGCGGTCCTACGGATTCGACCACACTCACAAATGCCTTGGCCCGTCACTCCAGCAGACGCGAACGTCATTCCGGTGAGGTCTTGCCCGCACGAAACGCTATAGTTCGCCCCAAACTTATCGGTGTACGCGCCTCCAGTGGGGTTCGGTCCACCGTTGCTGCAAGTTGCCGCTGGAGCCCACGATTGCGCAGGCGTCGGCGATTGGGCGAGAGCGACTCGAATGTCGCCAGGGATGGACAACGCGGCGAGCGCTGCCCTCAGAACGAATGATGAGGACCGCATCGCGGCGTAGCCTTGGAAAGAGTGTATGTGTTGCAAACTATGCAAGTATGGTGCAGCAACAAGAACATGCGAGACAATAGATGCGACCTACCTGCGTGTCCCCAGGGGTCGCGTGTTGACATCGCGAGCTGCATTCCAGGCAATCTCCCGTACGACCAGCACGCCGGACCAGCAGCACTAGGTCTGGACGGTACACAGGCCCGTTCCAATAGCCGCCCCGGCCATTGGAAGTATTATATTTCTCTACGTAGCCCCTCTTCGTCAACGTTTCTTTGAGTGTTACTCCACTGCAGTGCACTCATCGACAACGCAAGGGGCCGGGTCTTAGCCGCGAGGCACACTTCCGAGAGCCGCCTCGAGCGGTACAAACGTCGGGTCAAGAAGTCTGTGGTAGTGGTTTCCCACATACTCGCCTGATACCAGCTCCATTGTATAGAGACGCGTGTCGCATATTAACAAATGTGTTCTCGTGAAATTCGGTACCCATCCTCCTGGTGTTGTGAAATGCAAACCACCACAGCCATAGCGAGGTCAGCGACGTATCGTCGCGAAATCGTAGACCCGTGGTCAGTCGATGAACAGCGCTCTCAGCCACTAGAGGGTTCTTTCTCCTTGATGCCACGTTCCTGATTCTGCTTCCTGTACGCGTAGCATCGCAACAGGTCTTGAATGGTATGGTGGAGTGAAGTGCGTTCAAGGGCTTCGGACGTGATCTGACAATTAGGTAGGCCCTTGTCTCACTAGCAGCACTCCAGGGTCCACGCGATTGTAGCGTAGCGTATATGAGCACTCTTGACCATACACGCATCCTGAGCTGGTCCGCCCTCAGATGTATGAATGCGCCTTGGCAAAGGTGATGTTGCTCGGTGAGATGTTTCACCGACTCCGCGACCCTTCCAAACGCGAGAACTCCAGCCAACACGTCCCCTCGAAACCGCGATCCAACACCCAACTTCGAATACTACCGCATCATCTGTCGCCTTAACATCAAAATAACGGTACTACGTCTGTCGAGTAGCACGTCACCGTTTGTCAAGTAAGCGTCGAAATCGAACCTGCAGCGCATGCGGTATATAGTTTGCGACAGGGAGACTTGATAATCCATTGACCCCTTCCTCCATCACACGCCATGGAGATCGGTTTCGCGGACGAAGATGGTCTCGCGCCTGGAGAAGGCTCAGATCAGCTGACCGCGGCGGAGAACGAGGCAATTGAGGCAGAGCGGACCGCCGACCAGGAAGCCACGGCGGAGGATACACAGATGGATGATGAGGCTGGGAACACGGACACTACACTCCCAACAGATGGCGCCGAATCACAGTCAGCACCTGCAGGGACAGCGGGCGCGATCTCGGACAATCCACTTGATGCGCCGGACGCGCCTCAACCGGAGCAAGCCGAGAATGACGACGACGAGGAAGGCCCTGATGATGAGGAAATGCTTGATGACACGAAGGAAGGCAGCGGGGCTGATGAGGGCGATGTTGAGGGCGACGACGTCCCTGATGCAGAACCTCCGGTCACCTCAGATGCACCCACTACCACACCCGCCATGCTCAAAGCGCATGCTGAGCAGTCAGCACGCACACATCTCATTGAGCAGGCACACGCGATCATTATGCCTTCTTACAGCGCATGGTTCGACATGCATGCCATCCACTCGATTGAGAGGAAGGCTTTGCCAGAGTTCTTCAACAACCGCAATCGCAGCAAGACGCCCGCAGTCTACAAGGACTATCGAGATTTTATGGTGAACACGTACAGACTGAACCCAGCGGAGTACCTGACCGTCACGGCGTGTCGGCGAAATTTAGCCGGAGACGTTTGCGCGATCATGCGGGTGCATCAGTTCTTGGAGCAGTGGGGACTGGTGAACTATCAGGTGAGTCCTGGCACATTAAATAACAGCAGCAGGATGTGATGCTGACATGTGGTTCAGGTCGACCCGGATACACGGCCGTCAAGCATCGGTCCTCCATTTACAGGTCATTTCCGCATCACAGCAGATACACCGCGCGGACTACAACCGCACCAGCCCGCGCCCAACAGCTCGATCACAGCCGGCAAGCCATACCCGAAAACGGAAGCACTCGCCGCATCCACAGCACAATCATCAGATCTCAACCTCGAAGTGCGCAGGAATATCTACGACGACAAGGGCAAAGATGTGACTGGGCGAAGCGAAGGATCGCTCGTCAAGAAGGAGACCAAAGAGCACTTCTGTCATTCTTGTGGCAAGAACTGCACTCGCTTACGGTACCACAACTCGAAGAACCCACTATCCAACGCAGCAACACCGAAGCCGAGTAAGGACCAGCGATACGATCTGTGCAGCCTGTGCTACCAAGAAGCGCGCTTCCCTTCATCGACAACAGCAGCAGACTACGTCAAGCTCGAGGACGAAGGTTACCGTGGCGTCGGCACACAGGAGAAGCCATGGTCTGATGCAGAGCTTTTACTCCTCCTCGAGGGTCTCGAGATGTTCGACGACAATTGGGAGTCGGTTGCCGATCACGTCGGAACGCGCACGAGAGAGGAGTGTGTGCTGCGCTTCCTGCAGCTCGAGATCGAAGACAAGTACCTCGAGGGTGGCGACAATGCCAACTCAAATGGCAACATTGATCTCGGCTACCTAAGTGGCGGCCGCTTGCCGTTCAGCCAGTACGACAACCCGGTGCTCTCAGTCATGGGCTTTCTAGCCGGCCTCGCAGACCCAGCCACAACCGCCAAGGCAGCTGGGCAGTCCGTAGAGCAGATGCGCAAACAGCTCCGCTCCCGCATTGAAGCCGACTCCCACCCTGGCGCGACCGATGCAGCCGTAAAGCCCGAGGCAGACTCTACGTCCATGGACATCGACTCCACCGCCGTCGCCACCCGCGACTCTACCTCTTCCTCCTCCCTCCCTCTCCCCACACAAGCTCTAGCCCTCACAGCCGCCCGCTCCGCCGCTCTCGCCTCGCACACCGAACGCCAACTCACTGCCCAAGTGTCCGCGGCCGTAAATTTGCAAATCCAGAAACTCGAGCTGAAAATGCAGCAATTCTCCGAGATGGAGGCGCTGCTTCTCGCTGAGCGCAGAGAGGTCGAGAGGATGCGGCAGAGGCTGTTCTTGGACCGGTTGAACTTCCGGAAGCGGGTTTGGGAAGTTGAGGGACGATTGGGGAGAGTTGCTCTGGGCGCTGGGGGGATGGAGGAGGGGTTCGTGGGCGTGCAGGGTAATGGGAATGAGGGTGTTGAGCCGTTGGAGGATGGGGAGGGGTATGTCAGGCTGGAGATCTGAGGTCAAGGATACTTGTGGGAGCTGGAGTCTTGGCGTGAAGGGAAGGGATATGGGTTGCACGAAAGTGAGTGTAGACTCGATGGTATTGCACGAGTAGAACACTGTATCAATAGGTTCCCGCAAAGGAGGAGGATCGAATCTCACCTTGGTAGTTGCCGGCGGCTGACGGGGCATTGTAATATGGAAGCGGTCTGAGACAATTGAGCAGGTTATAACGCTCGTCACGTGACGCTGTACTCACGGTGCAGCACTAGCAGCGTTTCGTTTTCACGGTGCAGTCTATATTCGCAGTGTCGACACTGACGACCTCTCGAGTGATCCGCTTCTCTCGTCATTCGCATGCTCAGTGAATACATTTAGCTTCGCCTTCACTTTGTCCGCGTTCCAAGATCTGACTTTGACTAGCGCGATCTACCACGTGCGCTGGCGGAGATGCGGGACTGATTGCCGCTGCAGGGGAACACTACCAAACACCAATATCCTACCCGTTCACTCCGTGAGCAAGCTTCTAGAGCGTTCACTAGAGCATCTGGAAGGACTGACGAGTCTGACCGCTATAAGCTATGAGCATGCACTGAAATCACAAAACATCGACATGTCCCTCAAGGACCCCCAAGTCTACGAGCTAGACCGCTCAGACTCTCCATCACGTGGTCCCTACGACCAGCCCTATCGCTACTCCTCGGACTCCGAAGACGGCCAAGATACGCCTCTCTCCTCCCAGCGCGCCTACCAAGACGATGCCTCACAACCACTGCAACCCGCGTCATACAGCAAAGAGACTGTAGGGAAGCAACCACTAGCATGGCTGGACTCCAAGCGCACGAGGACAGGCTGGACGCGGTATCTTATTCCCTCCCGATTCCTCTGCAGTCTCATACTTCTCTTCCTCGTCGCGCTGTCCCTGCTTCTGGGCGTTGGAGGGTTCTGGGCGTACTCGAAGTCAGTGCCTCTAGATGGGCAGTCACCACCCTGGTACCCTAGTCCGGCAGGTGGGTCTGTGAAAGCCTGGTCTGAGAGCTATGAGAAAGCGGCGAAACTTGTGGGGCAGATGACACTGGTGGAGAAGGTGAATGTAACGACGGGCATTGGGTGGAGCATGGGGATGTGCGTGGGCAATACTGGGCCTGTGGAGAGATTGGGGTTCCCCAGTCTGTGTTTGCAAGATGGACCTCTGGGGTTGCGCTTCGCAGACAACGCCACGGCATTTCCGGCTGGGGTCACAGTAGGCGCGACGTGGAACAAGAAGTTGATGTACGCGAGAGGCAAGGCGCACGGCTTCGAGGCAAGAAAGAAGGGCATCAATGTGCTGCTTGGGCCTTCTATGGGTCCGCTCGGCAGACTGCCTGCAGGAGGCAGGAATTGGGAAGGCTTCGGAGCGGATCCAGTGTTGCAGGGCTACGCGGCTGCGCAGACGATCAAGGGTATCCAGGACTCTGGCGTTATTGCGACGGCGAAGCACTACGTAGCTAATGAGCAGGAGCATTTCCGCCAGAGCTGGGAGTGGGGCACGCCGAATGCAATCTCGTCGAACATGGGCGACCGGACTATGAGAGAGATGTATGCTTGGCCATTCGCGGAGAGTGTGAGAGCTGGGGTGGCGAGTGTAATGTGCAGCTACAATCAGGTCAACAACTCGTACGCTTGCCAGAACTCTGCGCTGTTGAACGGGATCTTAAAGGATGAGCTGGGGTTCCAGGGCTTTGTGCAATCGGATTGGCTCGCGCAGAGATCCGGCGTGGCTTCTGCACTGGCTGGGCTGGACATGACTATGCCGGGTGATGGATTGAGCTGGGCTGATGGGAACTCATTGTGGGGTTCACAGCTCACGAAGGCTGTGCTGAACTCAAGTGTGCCTGTGGACCGGCTGAATGACATGACAATGAGGATCGTGGCTGCTTGGTATCAGCTGGGACAGGACAACACGAGCACATGGCCTGCTGAGAAGGATGGTGGAGGACCGAACTTCAGCAGCTGGACGGACGATGAAGAGGGTCTGCTGCACCCTGGCTCGCCTGATGCGAAGGAGAAGGGTGTCGTGAACAAGTATGTGCAGACCGAGAACACGACCGAAGGCGGTGACCACGATAGATTAGCGAGGCAAATCGCCGCAGAGGGCATCGTCATGGTCAAGAACGAGAATAATGTCCTGCCGCTCAGGCGTGATGGCAGCGGTATCGAGACTAGCAACGAGAAAGTCAAGATCGCAGTCTTCGGAGATGGTGCATTCCCGAACCCGGCCGGAAACAATGCTTGCAAAGACCGCGCCTGCAACACTGGGACTCTTGCGATGGGCTGGGGATCCGGTGCTGTCGAGCTGCCGTATCTGAGTACACCTGTGGATGCACTGCATCACAATTTTGACAGCGACAAAGTCGAATTTTCCGGACTCGCCGATAACTCTGGAAAGAAGGTGGCGGAGCTCGCGAAGGAGCAAGACCTGTGTATCGCTTTCATTTCGGCTGATGCAGGCGAAGGGTTCGTCAGCTGGAACGGCGTGAAAGGCGATAGGAACGATCTGTACGCTCAGAAAGGCGGTGACAAGCTCGTGGCGAGCGTGGCAGATAACTGTGGTGGCGACACCATCGTCGTGCTCAACACCGTCGGTCCTGTCATCTTGGAGAAGTGGATCGACCTCCCTGGCGTGAAGGCTGTTCTGATCGCCCACCTCCCCGGCCAAGAAGCCGGCAACGCACTCGCTGACGTCTTGTTCGGCGACGTCAATCCTTCCGGCGCTCTGCCGTACACCATCGCCAAGGACGAGAAAGACTACGGCCCAACCTCAGGCATCATGTACCTACCCAACGGCATCGTGCCTCAACAAGACTTCACCGAAGGCCTCTACATCGACTACCGCTACTTTGACAAACAATCCATTACACCCCGCTACGAATTCGGCTTTGGTCTCTCCTACACAACCTTCAAACTCTCCTCCATGTTCCTCAATCCTCAAGGCCTCTCTGGAGCTACGCCTGCACCACGCCCAAACGCCCTAGTCGCGCCGCAAATCTCGAGCGAGATTCCAGATGCCGCTGAAGCGCTCTGGCCAAAGGGTATGAAGAAGCTGAAGAAATACGTATACCCCTACATCGCCTCTCTGTCTTCCGTCAAAGTGGGAGCCTATCCCTACCCAGTCGGCTACGCAACTCCCATTTCCCTCTCGCCGGCCGGCGGAGCGGAAGGCGGCAATCCCGATCTTTACACCACGGCCTTAAAAGTCCAAGCCACGCTAACGAACACCGGCTCCGTCCCCGGTCAAGCAGTCGTACAAGCCTATCTCTCCTTCCCGTCCAACGTTATATCCCCGTCCGGCAAGCCCATAGACTTCCCTGTGCGTGTATTGCGGCAATGGGACAAGATCTTCGTTGGGACGAGTAATGAGGAGAAGCGGCAGCCTGTGAGACTGGAGCTGACGAGGAAGGACTGCAGTTATTGGGATGCAGAGGTGCAGAATTGGGTTGTGCCGAAGGGGGAGTTTAGGGTGTGTCTGGGGTTTAGTAGCAGGGATGAGGGGCATTGTAGTACTTTTGAGTTGGTGGGGTGAGTGTATTGATATGCTTATACCATAGTGACGGCAAATCTGAGATGCACTGGTGTGACTCTGATGGCCTGAGGCTACACTACGGCACAGCATAACATGTGCATCGAAGCGCCTCCGATTACTGTGGACGAGTCTGGACCAATGATTCGCTGCGGATGCATGTGCGGCGTATGCTTGCGCAGTTCCTGCAAGGCTGAGCCCACATCGAGGTTCACTTTAGGCAGCTTTACTGCGAGTACGCCTGCAGTGCTCTGGGTTGTACAAGTACGGAGACGTCGGCCGTCCCTGCCGTCGATTGCTTGCATCAATCGGGTGTGACAAACTTGATTCCCGACGAAGACTTCACCGCGGACCACACTTCAACGCCATCCGCATCCTCATGACCATACTCTGGGCTTCATCAACAATGGCCAAGCTCTCCTTCTACACGACAGAGCTGCAGAATCTAGCCAGTGATATGCTGCAGTTCACCAAGGATAATCCCAAGGTTACTGGTCTTCTCATCATCGGGGTCCCCCTATTCATGTGTCCCCAAATGGCAGCTGCTCCTGCACTGAAGATGTTCGGGTTCACGTCTGCAGGACCTGCAGCAGGTGAGTGTGCGCCTAAGCCAAGGCAACGCGGCTCGTGCTAATGACTTGTCTAGGGTCTCTGGCTGCACAGTGGCAGGGAGTCGTTGGTGCAGTACCTGCTGCGGGTACGTTTGCTTCAGCTCAGAGCGCTGGTATGGGTGGATATGGACTTTCAACCGTCAACGGAGTCGTGCAGGGTATCGCGATGGTCGATCTGATGACACTACTGCTTGGCAAAGGTTCACTCGGGGAGAAGGATAAGGGGCTGCTGAAGAGCAAGCTATGAGTTATGAGTGATCGCAATGGCAGGCATAGGGGACGTATGAGAGTGTAAACATCTTCCACCGAGTCGCACCTCGCAACATTGAACGGACGCAACCGCAGGATTGCCGGATGAGTCGTACTTCTGCCTATCACGCCCTCATCGCAGGCGGTCGTAACTTCCTCACTTGTGCAAGACCTGCTCGAACGCCTGATTCAACCCTCCCTCGCTAGGACGCCACCTTCGAAATCTCCTAATGAAGACGGAGGAAAAGCGGAAGAAGAATAGGTGGCGGTGGTGGTAGTGATGTTCGAATCGAAAACGATGTAAGTCATTGGCGAAAGAATCGCTTTGCTTGCCGATTTCTCCCTCCTTGAAGCTCTCTACGGCTGGATTGCCTCTTCTACGAGGATGGGTCGTTCGCACCATCACGAGAGGTGATCTGCATAAGCACACGCGAGAGGCTGTCGCGAGATGCATATCCTCAGGCAAAAGCCCTCTCATCGACGTAGTGGACGCCTTTGGACACTCGCGGCGAGTGTGTCAGTAGCATGAGGCACCTCAGAACCTTTGAAGACCGGAGGTACCACTGCAGCGCAGCATGTGACATCGTGTCGGGCAGCCGGACTGTGGGAATATTGAGGTAAGCGAATCCATTGTGCGGACATCGAGAGTAGACATTGCTCTATACACACCAGGTCATCCATCATTAGATTCTCTGCATCAAGGGCAGTCTGGCTCAATCCCTGCCTCTCCTCCCTCAACGCCTGCGCTCGATCAGGAAACCAGCCCATGACAGTATCCAACGCGTGCACCGGTCTATGTACAGAGGTCAGAGCCTTGCTCACCAATCTATCACGCGTCCAAAGCACAAGACATGTGAGCAGCTCGGCCGCATAGCCAAAGCCCTCGGGTATCAAAAAGTCTCCATCTCTTCGTCTCCATATCCATCCACATCCTGGATCTCGTCTCCATGGCTAGGTCGTGTCTCGACTTCCCACAGCATCCATCTTCTGCTTCATGACTCACAGACTCATAGTCAACCACTCCCACTCCGCAGGCCCGGGTACGCTGCCATCCGGTCTTTGCCCAGGTACCATCATCTGCATCGGCGGACCTCCTTGCATCGACGTTCCACCTTGAGGTCCCATAGGCGCCTGCATAGGCATAGTATTCGGCTGCGCCAAGAACGTATTCTGCATCGGCTGCAACCCACCCATAGCCTCTTTCTTCCCTTTGTCCATGATCTTTGCGTCATTCTGATCCATCATCTCTGTATCCTGTACTGGAGCGTTCGCGGCACGGCTCTGGCGACGAGTACGCTTCGGCGCCATGATGCGAGTGGGAGCTGAAGGCGTAGGCACCGTCGTGGGTTTCGGCGGTCCTGGCGCGATGGCCACAGGCTTGAGTGCGGGCTTCTCGTTCGTGGCGCTTGTGGGTGTTGTCGCGGCACTTCCCGTACCAGTAGAACCAGCTGTAGATCGAGGGGACTCCGACTCATTGGCCGAGGTCTTGGAAGGCGTGCTGGCAATCTGCACGACTGAGTTCTTGCGACTGGCAGACTTCTTCGCCGAGCGAGTCGAATTTCCTGGCATCGTATTTCCGCTTCCGCGATTGCGCTTCTTGATCACGTCGGTCTTCAGACTCAAGGGTCGCACTACGCCGTGCAGCTTCAAGAATAGGCCGCACGCATTGCACAACGGATGGCCTTCCGGATTGCGACGCCACAAAGGCGTTGTCTGTGTGAAGCAATTCGTGCAGGTCGTCGGCACGCCATTTGCGTCGGTCCCAGGCGGTGGGCTCCCCGGTCGCGAAGGCACACATGAGTTGAATCCAGACTCGTTTGGCGAGGCGGGAGAGGAAGTGTTCATGATCGAGAACATGCCCGTCGCCATGCCCGCAGTGTTCGGTGTTGAAGTCGTGCGAGGAATCTTGCGTGTCCGAGGATCGCCACCGCGATTGCGCATGTCGCTCACCGACACTGCCGAGCCATGCCCTCTCGCCAACATGGCTTGATCCCAGCCTTGCGGCGATGGTATCATCTCAGTCGGTCCAATTGTCACCCCTTTTCGCGGAGGGGGGCCGCCGGGATATCGCGCATGTGCTGGGTTGTAATGGTTCGGTAGTGACTGCTCCCACTGATAGCCGTTCGCCATGTCCGCCATACCATCATCCATGTAGCCATTGCCATTGGACATCATGCCATTTTCCCCCATTGCCATCATGTCCTCGTCCTCGCCGTCAGAGTCTCCGCCAAACGTGAACATGTTGCGGTGACTTGGCATGCCGTGCTGATTGAAGTCTGGATTCAGGAATTGCGAGTGGTCGAGAGGACCTGGCATCTGGAACGCAGGCTGCGTGAATGAGTTCGACTGACTCGCAGAAGGCACGGCACTGAACATTGACTCTCCGTTGGGGTTGAAGATAAATTGCTGCTGATGCGGTGGTAACGACGAGGCAAGGGTTGCCTGCTGTTGCTGATGATGTTGAGGAAAGTTCGGCATTGAGCCGTGGTGCATGGAGTGGTGTGGCGCGAAGAAGACCTGCTCGTTGTCCGGCATGGGTTGTGGTGTCGACACCGTCGAAGGAAATTGCGAACCTGCTGGCGAGTGGAAGGTACTCGAGCCTTGCATTCCGATGGGTGGCGGCATCCCGTACATATTACCGTACGGTCCATTATTCATCATCGGCGAGCCTACTGGAGAGAAGGTGAATTGATTTTGCAACGGTCCGGCGGAGTTGATGATGGGATCGTTGTCAAGGTTGAATGTGTCAATATTGAACGGTAGTTGAGGATGCGGCATGTAGGGTTGTAGCGTATGGGCGGAGCTGGACGATTCCAGGGTGTAGTCATGCAGTGGAGCGTCGGTAGCAGCGTCATGAGAGGCCATGGTGCTGTTAGAGACTGGCGGTACCTGAGGAGAGGCGTCTGCTCGTCGCTTGGGAGGCTAGACGTCGTCAGTTCCGTAGCCGTCATGCTGCAGTCACAGGACAACATACCCTCCGCTCATCTATGCTGGTTTTGCGCACGTGGCGTGGTACGTAGTCGAACTCGGCGCCGTGTTTGCCCTGCTCGAAAGGACCCACAGATGGCGCTGAAGCTCTTGATAGATGTAACTCGTCGGCTTGGATTTGCTGTTGGCGCTTATTAATAGGTATTGGACCAGGCGCTGTGGACGCTGGCCGCTCGGCCTCTGCTGTGCTGGTGGGGCCAGGCGAGACTCCAGCGGGTGTTCCAATTGATGTGGGCACGATGAAGTCGTCAATATTCATATGATCATCAGCAGCCGATCGAATTGTATGGTCGGATGATTGTCGAAGTTGTGCAATCCCACTGGGCGCGTTCTGTTGTGGAGCCAGAGATTGTGAGGCAAAACTGTAACGGACAAGTCAATGACACGATTCAGCAACACTGCGCTGCAAAGTCATGTCTATACCCTTGTTGTCTTTCAAGCTCCTTGCGGCGCAAGTTCATCGACATCATGCGCCACGTGAGATTCTCCAGGCGTTCGCCGTTCGGAAGCTGACCCTTTGTCTTGTGATACAGTTTCCATATCTGAGTACCCAATGGATCGTTCTTCTGCATCTCTTCCGGCGTCTCAATCTCCACACCCACAGTATCGTCCTTCCATTGATCGAAGAATGAGTCTCTGAGCATAACCTGGGGTAACGTCGAGTCCGCAGGGGACAGATCCAGTTTAGACTCGAGGGTGCTCAGCGTGCTGGCTGAGGTGAGCGACTGTATGGCCGACGAAGAGCCGGATGTGGTGTCGCGGTGTCGTCCTGGCGGAATGCGCACATGCCTCGGTGAGGACGGACAGGTGAGAGTGCCAGAAGTGCCAGTGCTGTCGGGCGCATTCTCAACCACGGCGTCCATGAAGTCGTCGGTTTGCGCATCGGGTGTTCGCAGCGTGCCCCCACGCCTCTCCCCATACCTCCGTTTAGCCTCCTGCGCCAGACGCTGGGCGGCGGTCTGCGACATGGCCTCGTCCATGCGTCGAGTATGCCGCTCCTACCGACAGCGTAGCAATAGAAGGTATTGATCCGAGGACTGGTGTGTAACGGAGTTGCACGTGGAAGACATGTGAAAGTGAACGACTGGCGTGGTGGGCCAAGGGTAGGGTAGTGGGCGAATTTACACCGAGTCGCTCGGCTTGTCGTTTCGCGGGCGCAACCGGTACCAGAGTACGCGGATGGTGGGCACTTTCTGCTTACTACTGCCGCGCTATGCCCGCTTGACCAACTGCCTTCACGCTAGAGCTGTGAAGGCGCACAACCTCATAACCTTCGCTCCACAGCTCATTCGACCCTGGCCCATCCCGAGCCTGTCAACGCTGCAGCTCTGCAGCGATCTTTCGAGCTTCGTCCTTTACCCGACGCTATACGCTGTAAACCTAGCGCAAGGCAATATGTCGGCGTCCATGTCTTTTCTTCGCTCCGCATCCCATCGCCAGCCCTGACCCTTGCCTGCTGCATGGCACGAGCTCTCTGCCGCACACCGCGTGGGATGGTGTGGGGCAACGTCATGGCAGGAAACCAATCAGATGCTCAAGATTTGCATTTGGAGTGAGCTCGGCGCACTTCAATATTCCGCTTGGAACCATTACAGTGCGTTGCAGCTTGAGAGGCAATTTCACCGAATGGCGCATGCGGTAAATTGCTGAAAAGTGGCGATCGAACGGCGTTGTCAAACTTGGGAAGTGCCGTACCTCAGAACAGAGTCGAGGCCGGTGGAACGCGCAACAGGCTTTTCCACGTTCGACGGTATGTACACGGCATCGCTCGCGTGAGCCCCGAGTGTACTAGAGGAGTACGAAGAAGAGGGTACCCCAGACCGTGCCCAAGCGTCGATGTCGTGCAGACGTCGCAAATACTGCTGTCCGTGACCTTGTAAGATGCCAAGACTGTACTCGGATGACGCATTCATGCGTGAAACAGACGCTCACTGAATGTGGCACGGTATCAATATTGAAAAGCGTGGGGTTTCGCGTTGAGTAGACCACAATGCGAGACTGCCATGCGTTCGTAAAGGTGATAGTCAACTACTGTACATGCCATTTGTGCTGTACACATCCGTGCTCTCGATCTGGTTGTCGAAGCAGTACTTCGCCAATTTCAGACGTTCGCACTCGTCGAAAGGCTGGTCGGTATCGTTCTGGGGCTCAGCTCTACAGTATGTTACAGAGCGCCACAGCAAGGTGACAGTGAGTGAAGGTTGATTCATCAAGGCTCACGTGAGCTGATTGCAGAACCAAAATTGCATAGCGCTTCCGTAATGCTGCCGAAACAATTCGGGTCGGCGGCGCCGCAAACTATCGGTGGTAGCAATGATGACCATTGCGAAGACGTGTTGCTATGGTCGAGACCTCAGCGAAACATCATTGACTGATGGACCGAACGCCGTAGCTGTGATCGCAGTCGAGCTGGCGGTGAGTGGGCCTAGATGGGGCGCATATGGAACCACCTGTATGAGCCTGGGCTCCACATCCAGAGAGGGTCGAGATGTTGGATCGCGACCTCCCACACGGCGCTACTTGCCATGGGCAATTGGCCCGTCGATCCTCGCCTTGCCCTCTGTGCTGGCATGCCTGTCTCTCGAGATCTCGTGAAGGTCATAATCTCGTTGTAAACAGTGAAGTGATCGTGAGCGACCGAAGAAGTTGGCCGTGCTCGTGGTCATTTTCTTGCTGTGCGCCGAGAGCCCTTTCACATGTCAACGGCAACCTTCACCACGAACCTCAAAAGGCAAATCGGCTCCACCAGACGGAATGGGTAAAGTCGAGGACCGGTAAATGTAAGCTCATAAGCCGAGTGGGCCAGAGCAAGCAATAAGGTGTGGGGTGTTCTTGATCCACTCAGCGTGCGTGAACGGGCGGCGTCAGCTTTCGCATTATCCGAACATCTGTGTAAGTCATCTGGAAACAAAGCAGTTCCCGATGTGCAGGCTATGGAGGTCGAAACATCCCACGTCGTCCGCTGACAGGTGTCGCGTGCCTTGCTGATCTCTTGAACGGCAAGGTTCATCATCGGCTGTGGGTGGCACTTCCCCGGCTCGGCTACGGATGGCGGTGCTGAAAGCCGGGAGAAGGTTCGTGGAGGTGAGGCGGAGGCGAATCTGCCTTTTGCTTCATGCTGGCCGATGGGCAGTGGTGCTTGAGGTGCGATCGGGCGTGCCGATGGAACGTTGCTGAGATGAGCACATCCAACGATGCGTAGGCTGCCGGACTCAAGATGCTCCGATAGAGTCTAGCGCCAAGACCTGCGAAGGCCTCGACCTGCAGTGAGGATGCTGTCCAAGTCGTCGAGAAGTGAGAGCTGGAAAGGAGATAGAGTGCAGACACCGTGTCGTTTATACATCAGTACCAATCACTCGCCTTTCGCCTGCGTATCTCCACGTATCTCGCACGACAATGCACCCCGATAAGACGCACGCAGGCACGGGCGAATCGACTTTCACAGATATGGTGCAAACAGGCCGCAGAGTGCCCGAGCACGGTCAGGCGACACTGCTTGGCCTTCCCCTTCAGTCGCATTCTTTATCGTAGACCACGTGGTTTATCGACGTCTATCACGATACTGCCTAAGCACGCAATCTTGCTCCAACGCAGGGGAAAGGCTGGCCGCATTTCTCCGCCTCCGCAATCGTGCAATCGTGGAGAAGATTGCGTACCGACCGTTGGGTATGGCGTCTGATATGACCTGCATGCTGGGGAGATAGCGGGTACGGTAAGCAGAAGGTGAGCACGTGTTGTTCTAATCTCCTCGGCTCCTGCCGACGCCTACAGTCTGCGAGGCTGAATCGCCTTGTAGCACTCTCCAGACTGCTGAGCCTTCTACCAGGCGCGCTGCTGTGTCGATCTGGGGGTCAGCCATCAATTGGCCAAGTCGCACGAAGACACTTTGATGCAGGTGTGGACACAGAGCAGCAACGCCTACGTAAGGAGCGAAGAGAGGAATATCGGTGGAACATGTATTCGGCACTATATGCGCTGATCTATCGACCTTGACTGACACGCTACATCTTGGACTGGACCTTATCGTGCCTGACGGCTTCGTTAGCATACTCACCTGTAGGCTGGTCAGATTTCGCCGCGAAAATAATAGCAGCGGTAGCACTTACATGTGTTCGTGGAAGAATTCAAGCAGGAGTTGATACGCCTTCTCGTAGTCCTTGCGGACCGACTCATCCTTCAGGTCGCCTCTGGCTGCCATGAAGCCGTGAATCTGGTTGGGCCACCACTGGACGATGTTCTACGGAGTCCGGTTAGCCGCAACACTTCAAGACTCAACTACATCAAGGACACTCACCTTAGTCTTGATGCCCTTCTGCCACTTCTCGATATCCTCCTTTGGCTCATCCTTGGAAGGCAACATGGCGTATGGGATCGTCACGCCAGGCGCATCGTTGGCATCGACCATAGCTGGGTGGCACGCTGCCGCGGCCTTGAACAGCGTCCCTTCTTGCGACGACAAGTTCACGATCTTGCCTCCCCAGCAGTACCCGACCACACCCCACTCCTTGATGCTCGATCGCTGGCCCTCGATCTCTTGCAAGACCTTAGGAATGCGCTCCAACGTCTTAGGCGGTGCAGCAGAAGTGCTGAAGAACTCTCCGAGCTTCTTGCCCTTCTCCTCCGTGTCTGGCGGGTACCATTCGATAGGCACCGGCTTGCCGTCGAAGAAGTCAGGCATAAAGACAGCATACTGGTGATCCTTGTCGGAGTGCGCCAGGATATCCGCGCCTTGGAGCGTCTGCGGGAAGAAGCCGAAGATGTCGTAGATGACTAGCAGAGCAGACTTCGCGTCCTTAGGACCAGTCGCATATGTCTTCATGCCATTGATGGTGATCCATTCGCCCTTCTCCTTGTAGCCTTCACTCACGACGGGAGGAACGGTGCAGCAGGCTTTCGACTGGGTTGAAGTCATTGTTGCGAGCTGGCGGTGTTTCGTGGACGGAAGGGTGAACTTGGGATGAAGCTGGGTAACTCGCAGTGTCAGGGTGGTTTGAATTGGTGTCCTAGCAAGTCGAGGAATTATAGTAGCTACTCGAACAATCATGACGGGTTCCTATCAATCGTCCGTTCCACTCTCCCGTGGGGCATCAACATCGAGCTATCTAGGTGTATGACGTTACAGACTCCTCAGCTCTTCACATTGCCATCAGTGATTTGCCATCATTGATAGCGGGGCATGGCGGGGCAGAGGGGTTCGGATCCCATCACTTGAAGAGATTGCCAAGGCGTGCCGAACGGCGCCGACAGAACTCTGTCTCGACTGCAGTTGTCCCCTCGCCCTTCAAAGACGCCCGCCACAGTGATCGCTGGTGGTTATCCTTATTCCCGAGCCAACTTCAGGCTCTGTTGCGTGGCTGCTGAGCCACATCGAGATCTCGAGCCTCAGCGCGGCGATAGCCGATATGAATGGTAGATCGCACAGGTGTCCCTCCTGCTGCTGCTGACAATACCCTTCTCCACGCCATCGACGCTGCTTGGTCGAGTACAGTGACGAAAAGTGTTTGTGATCCGATCAGACTTCGTGTTGTGGCTTGCTTCATCACACGCCGACACATCAAGCTTGCGCCCGACGCATCGCACATCGAGAAAACGCCCGAGATGTCATCGCTTCGGATAGATGCCCCTGGTCCCAACTAAAGCCCTCTGTTCATCCCGCTGCACCTCCGCTGCTAGCAGTCCTGCCTGCCAGATGCCTCGTCAAACCACTCAAGCCAGCTGCAAGGTCCCACACTTGTCTGCCGATGGCGCGTCGCGAACACACCACCAGCTCGAAGTATGATCAACAACCAGGGCTGCATTCTCAGTCCCGCGGCCGACACCTCTTCGCTTGCTTCCTGGAATGTCATGACAATCCATTGTGCTGCCTGTAACGGGAGCTCCCTCCTCGAGTAATTACTGCTGTCGGCATCGCACCACCGGCTCACACGCTTGCGCGGTGTTCCTGGAGGGCGAGCGAGCAGCCACCACTTGCGTGATGGGTGTGCTTGCATGGTAGTTCGGAGCCCTTGACGCTGGACCGCTGGAGGCTCCCGTAGCCATGTGACCAGTTCGGATGCTTCATGCCAGCTTTACCTCGCTAGACGCAACCGACGATGCCACCTCCCGTAGTCAGTGACACCGTGGCTATGAATAGCCTGGTACGGGATCGGGGAAGTAGAGGCGGCGCAGTCTTTTCCTCACTCCGATGAAGCTGGAGGTCATCGGTCAAGCTCACGCAGTATCGGAAAGTTGTGGCATCGATATCGACTTCTAGGTCTCTTCCCTGCGAGGTAGGTATCAGTCTCGTGTCTCCTCTCGTGCGGCTGGTGAGCCTTCTACTCACCCTTCCTTGGTACTAGGGGTTTCTAGGAGTGACCCGCTTCCAATGATCAACCCAGCCGCAGAAGGCCAAGCTTCGTTAACCCAATTTTGTCTGTCTCTTCCGTCAGCAAAATCTCCGCGCACAGAAGCAGCAATTTGACTGCAGCAGACTCAGCCGTCGACTCACCCGGTTCAGAGAACCCGCCACACGCGCGGAACTCCCACGCCATACCAACTCAAGCCCACGAGCGGATGAAAAACCACAACGGACAAAGCAACTCAAGACTCCCGTTTGCAGCGCCATTCCCGAATCGACACGAAAGCAGGGTGGTGGAGCAGGTGATCATCAAGAATCGCTGAAGCCCTGCGCGACAAAAGTGGGCGAAGGTCTCAACCATGCACCGCGAACGACGGAGGTAATGTACCAGCGCTTGACTCTATCAGCGCTGTGTGGTTGAGGCCGGAAGGGAGGAGACGAGGAGAGGAGTGCGAAGATGTTTGCTTCGCAGCGGGAGCGACCACGTGCGGCGAGGCGGAGATTAGGTGGAGTGCTGCAATGTCAGTGCACAAGTGGAAAGAGCGAAGGAGAGATGAGGTGGGTGGCAAAACACTGTTTCCACAGCACGAACACGACCAGATCGTTCATTGTCAGCGGAGCTCTACTAATCTCGCGGTGCTGACGCTCTGGAAGATTCAAGCGTGGATACTTGCGTTCACTCCCCAGCACTGTCGCGGCTAGGCCTCGCTACGCCCTCCGTGACCTGCCTTGTTCGCACCTCTCGGAAATTGCTCTTCGTTGATGCCGATCTTTCCGTACGAACTCTCTTCTGCTCGGCTCTTTGGGATCTCCATTGCGTGATAAGGATGTTAACAGTGCATCAGGGTTGGATGGAGGGATGCGAGGCTTACCGCATGTAACCCCTACCTTTCCTCCACCGGCACAGCGAAGTGAGGAAGATACCACAGCCCAGGATACGGCGTGGAGAACACCACGTTATCCTTTATGATGAAGAGCGTTTGCTCGACGACAATCGCCGGTACGGTGTCAGCTCGTCCCACAGCGTGCGCTTCACAGTGTCCTGGGTGTTGCGAGGACCAGGGCTTAGGCTAGGGATGAAGATGAGGTCATCCATGGTAGGGGATAGTATCTTGAACAGCATCTATCGCTATGGGTGTGAACGGCAAGCGATGGAGATAATGGCGTGAAGTGCGTAGCGAGAGTGAATGGGAAGAGCAAAGAGAAGGAAGAAAGAGTGGCAAAAACAATCGCGACACCCACGGAGCTGAGCAACAAGATGCAACGCTCACATCTCACGTCTTTCTTCCTTCCGACCAAGCCTTGCAGGGAGGTATTCCCAGTCAAGTCTTCGTTTGACGCCATCGCAGACACCGCTATAGTCGAGAACGCCTCATCACGACGATGACTTGATTTAATCCGCGCCCTTGGACCTCGACATTACGCAAGCGCCTCCCATACATACACCATCATCTAGCCGCCCTTCACACGCCCGGCTTCTTCGTCATCGCAATGTCTACTGCCATACTGCGGCGACTTGTACGCCTCCAGCTGGCACATCTAGTCCATCCCAATCGGCACTGCCCCATCCCCACCTGAGGGACAACAACGAAATCTACTCACAGCCAACATAATCATTCCCAGTAGCACGAAATACGACAACCCAAGGCAAGTGATACTTGGGTAGAGTCCGAAGTAGACAACATCATTGTCGAGAAGCAAGATGTTCTCCTCGGGGTTGTCGATGATGTACCGGAGCACTCTGCTGTCCCTGTCTTCGCGCTTCATGAACTGGCTGTACTTGGTCGAAGATAGTCGAGCCGTGGTCCTAATGAGGTGGAGGAGCTGGAAGTCTTGAGTGGCTCGATACTGGCGGTCGTACCTGGCAAAATCCATCATGAGAAGGTAGGATACGAGTCCGGTGTTGGATTTGAGTGGTGTGCCTGAGAGAGTAAAGCGAACGGACTGCGCGGTGGAGTTTACTGCGGTCAGTCAACTTTCCGTGGTAGGCGGCTTACCACGAGTGCGCTCGGGACGTGCGATGTCTCTGTCCGTGATTGCACATGAAGCGATCGGGAGACGGGAGATGGAATAAGATGGTGAGAGCCGAGCAATGAGGGAACCAAGACAAGACTGCATCGTAGTGCATCGAGACGTCCTACCGTGCCCGATCTTCTTGCTCAGTATCGCCTTCCTCCTCGTCCCCTTCTTCCTCCGCGTCTTCCCATCCATCTCCCTCTAACCCCTTCCCCCGAATCCCCCAACTAAGCGCAAACCCCACAGCCGCAACCCCAGCAAACGTCCCAAAAGGCAACAACTCCCCCTTCCCCCCAAGCCTAGTAGCCGCCGTGAACAACCCTCCACTAATGAAAGGTCCCACGCCCCTACCAGCCGCACTAAGCGTCTGCGCCAACCCGTTCAGCCGGCCCAGCACAGCGTGCGAAGGCGCTGAGTTGGTGATGAGGAGGAGTGCGGATGTCAGCCCGCCGACGGCGGAGATAGTCTTGATGACCAAGATCCCGCCAAGCTCGATCCAAAGCCAGAGTTTCGAGTCGCTTTTGTAGCCCACAAACGGCACGAGGATAAACGCTATAATAAACCCAGCGAGTCCAGTACGGTAAGTCGCTTTATTCCCAACGCTCTCTCGCAAGCGACCGAAGATCCCAATCTGGAAGAGAATCGTTATCAACCCCGCGAAAGCGAGCGAGATGCCAATTTCCTTCGGATTCAGATCCCGTCCAGTAGGCGGGTCGCCTTGCGCGAAGATGGGGTACAAGCTGTTGAAGGATATGTTGCAGAGTTGGAAGATGAGGAAGGTGAGGAGGAGGAGGATGGTGTCTCGGTTGAAGACATCGGAGGATTTGAAATCGGTGTCATTGTTCTCTTTGGGTTTAGTCAGCCAAGAGGGGGAGGCTGAGGGTTCGGAAGTTGTGGGATGGGAAATCGAGGCGTGGCGGACGCCGTTGGCGTCGTATGTTGAGGTTGCGCGGGGGTTGGAGGGTTTCTGCTGTTCGCGGGTGGAGGTTGGACGGTGGGAGGAGGTGAATTGCCAGATCCAGGTAAAGAGGTTGCCGACGCGTCTGCCCAGGGGTTGCAGGTCGCGGGCTTCTTCGAGGGATTCTTCGAGGAAGATGGTAGTAAGGATGAAGTCTAGCAGGAGCACGCCGGCTGAAAGAAGGTTGGGCAGAAGGTAAGGGTAGGGATTTGCGTGGCCTGGGCGGAAGGGATTCTCTTTCATGACCAGCAGTCCGCCGACAATTGGTCCAGTAATACCGCCCAGACCGTAGATGACGGGCAAGTACGTGAATGCCTTGCTCTGGTTCGAACGATCCGTGATTTCACCAAGGCAAGTACTGATCACACCCTGATTGCCATTCACCAACCCCATCATGACTTGGACCATGATTGCCTGCCATAGTGTGCGACAGAACCCGAAAGCGACGAAGCACGCCGCTGTGAGGATTGTCCCGCAAAGCACCACTGGTTTCCTACCTATCCGGTCTGATAGCCAGCCCCATGCGAAGTTTGTTGCGAACTGCGCTGCCGCAAAGCTACTCGCGATCAAGCCCACATACAACCCTACCTGGCCAGTACGTACCTCCGGAAATGTACTGGCCATCTCCGGCAGGTATGGACTTATGCTATTGAGGGCCGTCTGCTCACATAGCGCTATTACTGCGAGTATTGCCAGCTGCCTCTTGGGAAGCGGCGTCTCCTGCCGTCCCGACTGCCCAGACTCATTTCTGCGATGCCGAGGTTCAGGAGGTGGTGATGAAGATGCTGATGACTCGGAATTGAGCGGCTCTTTCGAGGTCCGCTTACTAGGGTGTCGAGGCGGCGCAGTGGGGAAGGTGTGGTAACGGAAGGTGGAGGATTGACGTTGGCGGAGGGTGGGTTTTCGCAAAGGTAGTGGGCGGGCTGAGGAGCGTGATTGACCTAGGAGAGGTCTCGTCGTCTCGTCTCGCTCATCGGCGCCATCGGACATGTCTGTGAGCCCAGATGTGAAAGTCCTTCTCTGAACCACACGAAAGTCTTTCTTTGCGGCGCTATTGCTCTTCGGCGCAGTTTGATATGAGTGCTCGAGGGCTGTTGGGGACGTAAAAGGACGAAGTTGCTTTTATAAAGGTCGATTGTGCTTCGTATGGAACACCTACATGTATATACAGCTGCTTCGAATGTGCATTGGGCTGAAGCTTCGATGTAACGAACAGTCGAGAAAACCGTGGTGAAGGCTAGTGACGCAGGACTGCGGGCCGATAAACATTCGGATGCGCGGACCCTGCCAGTAGCTTGATTCACTTTATTTGCTATCCTTCTCGACGGTACAGTCGCAAGTACAGGCGAAGGGAGATGTGACGTGTCGCCTTGAGCATTGCACCACTGTTGCCTCTGTTGACAGTGCCCATGGTGGAAGATGTAGTGGCCACCCGCCATGGCGGTCGGAGACGGGCATGTCTAGCGAGCGTGGGGGTGCCGCGGAAGAAAGCACAGCTTGAGAGAGTCTGCACTGCGAATGCTGACCCTATGCAAGCGCCTGCAGACATGGCCGAATAATGACATTAATGGAAGGAGTTGCTGCCTTTCGGCAGAGGACTTACTGTCAGTCCGGACCTCGTCATGGACGTGACAAGCTCATCTCATGGCAGCTGTCAAAACCCTCGCCTTCCTTCAAAGCGCGGGGAAGCACGTTGGAGTAATGTGGACGGAGCCGTAGCCGGGTCACGTCGCTCGATATTGCAGAGCTAGCATGATCATCGCTGCAGTTTCCTTTGTTCTCACAGCGAGAGGTGAGCGCAAAATTGGCCAGAGGATCAGTCACTAATAAACGTTGACGTTGAGCCGAATGTCTGAGACAGTGCATGCAGCGTCCTGTACCGACAAGGACCAGGTGAGATCGGATTGATCAAATCCAACGGTGACCGCTAGTGATCTCTGCCCAGGGTTTGCCATGTGGCTCGATAGAGTAGTCATCAGTCGTTATTATTGGCGCATGTCAGCGGTCGGACGCCGCCGGGTCTAGCATGTGAGTATTTGATTCACGTGTAATTCGTGCTCGACACAAGCCTAGATTGTGAAAGCTTTCGTGAAGCAATATTGACAAGCCGAAACACCGGTTGCAGCCTGCAGATGTCAGGAAGGCTCCGGAATGCGTTGTGATGTTGTAGTCGCTTGCAGAAGGTTTAGCCAAGCTTGAGGAGACAACGAGAATCGCCCAAGCTTCCTACATCATACGCGGCTGTGCTTTGCCCACTTGACAGCACCGACACACACCTGAGCCTTACGCATCTTCCATTACTGGCGTGCGCATTCACGTACACGTACTGAAGCTGGAGCATCACTGTCGCGCCCCATTGCCGCCACCTATAGACTTCACTGCTCCGCTCCGCCCCAAGAGAGGGATTCACAACAACATACAACCTCGTGCAACCCAGCTTCCCAACTCGGACCGACGCACATCTTCGCGCTCACTCTCTGCAACGCTCTGCGACTCCACGGCTTCGTACATACGCTTATAGATCCTACACGCCACAAGTAGCCGCACGCGAGATACGACCAACTCGGACACCCAGCATTTTGGCTTCCCACGTACTAGGATATCTAGCCGCGCTGAGCGCATCATATCCCTGAGTCCGCCGCTACTGCCACCGCCACGATGGGCGCGTGCATGTCAAGCGGCGAGACGGGGGAGGGGGATCAGAAGAAGCGCAGTCAAGCTATTGATCGAGGGCTAGAGGAGGACTCGAAGAAGCTGCGGAGGGAATGTAAGATCTTGCTGCTAGGTAGGTCATGTCCACATGTTTGTATGGAGGCAGAAGGAGTGGAGGCAGTGTGGAGAATAAGTGCAGAGAGTGAGGGTCTGTCGGTGTACTAACAACAAGGTAGGATCTGGCGAAAGTGGAAAAAGCACAATCGTCAAGCAGATGAAGATTATACACCAAAACGGATACAGCGTCGACGAGCTTGCACTTTACCGCCATACGATATACAAGAACCTCATAGACTGCGTCAAAGCTTTGATCGGCGCAATGCGGCAGTTCGAGATCGACGTCGAGAGCCCTGCGAACCAGCAATATTGTGACTTTCTGCTCGAGTATTCCGTGGATCCGGATCCACATTCTGCATTAGACCCACGGGCAGGAGAGGCGGTCAAGATGGTTTGGAAGGATCCGTGTGTGGGCAAGGTGTTTGAGCACGCGAATGAGTTCTATCTGATGGATTCGGCGCCTTAGTAAGTGCATGCCGTATCTTCGCAAGATCGTTTGGGAGGCATCGCAGGGTGACTGACTCAATGGATCTAGCTTCTTCGACGAAGTAGACAGAATAGCAGCGCCAGACTACATACCCACAGAAGCCGATGTGCTACGAGCGCGAACGAAGACAACCGGTATATACGAGACGCGATTCCAGATGGGCCAGCTCAGCATACAGTATGAACGGTCGTTCGCGCTCATTGGAGGGCAGAATAGCTAACAGCATTTCCAGCATGTTTGACGTCGGCGGTCAACGAAGTGAACGGAAGAAGTGGATACACTGCTTCGAGAACGTCACATCCATTATCTTCTGCGTAGCCTTAAGTGAATACGACCAAGTCCTGCTTGAAGAAAGCTCACAAGTACGCTACTCCGTTATTCCCGATCATCGAGTTGCCCAAACTCTCACCTTCCTATACTGAAAATGTACAGAATCGCATGATGGAGTCCCTCGTTCTCTTCGACAGCGTCGTCAACTCGCGCTGGTTCATGCGCACATCGATCATCC
>JAVRRP010000049.1:0-36868 GCA_036872775.1 Oleoguttula sp. CCFEE 5521
CGTGGAGTGTCGACGCTCACCCAGAGCAGTGACAAGGGCAGTGTGTGATCATCCGGGTGGCCCCACAAGAAATTCCGTGATTGTGATTGTCCCAGATCGGACAGAATGCCTTGGAAGGCTCTGCCCCGATCGTCCTCGTACGTCAATTTCCTGCCACTGTACCACTCGGCACGTACAGCCCAGTGTAGGATTTGCTCGGCATCAGTCTGCTTGGCGCCTACTATGCTCGAATCCGGCAGCTGTGGTATGAAAGATGCGAGGTCCGAGGCGCTGACATCCATGACCAAATCTCCACTATGGGTGTCACTAAATCTGGTTGCACGGCACTGCCAAAATGCGCCCCAGTTAGACAAGTAGAGGCAGCGCGTGGATAGTAGTTCTTCTTGCAATGTCCAGCCTCTTGACTTATAAGTCGACTCATCTCTCGAGATATGTGTCCAGCGCGGTAGTTCGGTGAGCATCAGTCGTGAGTCTTTGTTCGTGCCAGGCGATGAATCGATGACGGGCAGAGCGCAGTCGGCCCTGGTACTATGACGAGCGCCTGCTAGGCCGTCGTTGGCGTCTTGACCGCTGAGCTGAACGATCGTGAGCAAAGCCTCTGAGTAGATGAGGTCCATAGCGATGATCTGTGCTCGCTTGCTCTCCTCGTCGTCTTGTATGATGCACAGGCAGTCTACCCAAGCGTATTGCACCTCGAGCTGCTGTACGGTGCGGATGAAGTCCTGCACTACAGTAGTTAGATCAGTCCAGGTCTCTCTCTCAAAAAGACTCCCGTGCTTCCGCAGGGCATCAACGTTACTGCCGTACGTTTGCAAACCAGGCACTTGGCCCCAGACGTAGCTAAGGCATACATAAGTGTCGAGAGTCGAAGCGTCTACCAAACAGCCGGCCGTCACATCTATCAGGATGATATCAAGCCTAGAGCCTGTACGTGAACCAGCTAAGCTACTACAAGCGGAATGACCAGCCTGGCAAAGTCTCAGCCACTTCTTCGCTGTCTTGATGTCGAGCGTAGCGCCTAGTTGCACGGGACTCACGCCCTGGACATTGCATTCGCGACGGTCTGTTGAGTCAAGTGCAAGCTGTCCACGATGTGCTTGATACACCTTTGCGGTGTGCGAGACGTATTCGCAGTAATTGTAGACCACGCGATACGACGTGAAGACAGCCTTCCGGCCAATGCGCACGGCTCGAGGCTGTACATTACAGTACTTGATGTTTCTATGGTATTGAGCTATATGCTCGGGGGCGAAGGCATTGGTCGGCAGCAGGCTAAAGACCATGGAGCAGAAGGGACAAGCTTGTCGCTCTGCATCGTCCACATCCTCGGGCGATGCGATGAAGCCCAGGATCCAGTCCCTGGCTGTCAAGATTCGTTGCGCTGTGAGGTGCTCCCAAACTCCAGATTCCTGGCAAAGCGCACAAAGCGGATTCTCTTTGCCTTCCAACGACTTTCCGCAGCTGATCGCGGCGCTAGAACGCGAGACACGGGCATGCCTCATTGCTGGTCTCGAGTCACGTTGTACCTCGAGTCCACCCCAGGTTCTGGAGCAGCCAAAAGCGGCTTCCGAGCGACTGGAAATGTGAATTCTGCGCCTCCCAGGTGCAGATAGTCACGATGAAACGCTCGTGACTGTTCGTTAAACATCAAGGGGAGTCCAACGCTCTCGGCCAGCCTGCACATGACATAGCCATCCGCGGTGGTGCCGGAATCATCGAATCCAGGCCAGTTTAGTCGACTTTGTCAAGGATGTCAACTTCGCTATAGCAGGCTCTGCGTAATTGCTTACCCCGGGGAAGGGTCCGTCTCTCCTGTCCGCTCGTCAAGTACTGTCCGTAGCTTTACTCAAGTTTCGAAGCCACTCGCATCGCAGTGGCATCGCCTCTGAGGTGCCATAAGCTGACTCTGTGACTGGGCCCCAGATGCACCGAGTACGCCGAGACTGCCACCACATTGCTCATGCGAGCAAGATTGCCCGGCTGACATGCTGCAAGGCTGAAGACTGTTCCCTGCTCATGTAGCTCCGGCAGCGGAAGGAACCGGTATCCGCGGCACCTGCAGCAGAGTCAATAGTGTATCCAGATCTGGCAACCACGACCAAACACATCGTTTACATCCTCCCATTCCGTGTCATCAATAAGAACTCTCTTATCTGCATATGATATGGTCAGGTGTCGGCGAACAGCTTCAGAGAACCAGTCTATCTCCGCTGGCCAGTATCAATGGCGATCAAGTAAGCAATTGGCTGCAAATCCCGTTCATCTAAATGAGTCAAGCAGCATGCACACTTCATCAAGTTAAGATTGGGTATGGCGCATGGTGGCGTATTGGAAGGGTCCAATTCTCTCAGCTGCTCCGGATTGTATACATGATAAGGTAGCCGCGCTGTGAGTCTGTGTTCGTCAAGACATCGTCTATTCACTGTCGTTTTTGCCACTGGAGACCTTGAGTACTTCGCGACCAGCGAACGGACCTAAGTCCGCATTCAGGCTGGACAAGTCGCAATCTATCGGTGGACCCGGTCTGGACTTTGAGATCGGCATTCGACATATTGATCAATATTGGCAAGCTTCGCACTCCGGAGTGCTGTCGAAGGCGTGCAGCTGGACCACAACGCCGACAAAAGACTGTGCTACAGCACACGCGAGTCACAAAGACTACGTACGACTGCATTGTCCAGTAATGCTGCACCAACACGCGCAGGCTGTGTGATGGATCCGTCAGAAGGCACACGCTTGCCCGTGCCGGCTGCTGTGTCACGAAGCACCGACCGGAATGCTTCGAGAGACATCTTGTGCAACACAAATCCGGCAACGTCGGATCGACAGCATACAGCGTCACCCACTGGTCTCACGAAACTGCCCACGGGCTTGAGATCATTGTCAGCCGCGAGATGCCTCATATACTCGCTGCTATCTGCGCTGCTTTTCCTCTGCCAAGCCGTCAAAGGAGACGAACTGTACGGCACCGGCCTGCTCGCCACGGACGAGCTTGTCTTCGACCGCAGTGAACCACCAACACCACGCATGGGACTGCATGCAAGACATGATGCATCTTCATCTCTGCCCGCAAGCATCGTACCCAGCGAGACGGCAGCCTCTAGCACGCCAACGTCGTCCGAGAAAAGTCTCGCCACCGCAGTGGCAACGTCAACAGCCCTGCCGAGACCCTTCGATACGAGCCTTGGGAACAACTTCACCACCACGACCTGCCCTGCGTTCTTCAATTCATTCCTCTCGAACCAGACGTTCCAGGACTGCGTGCCCTTCTCGCTCTTACTACAGGTCAGTCGAGATCCACAAGACCTCACCTCAATCGGTTCTTACTAACATTCATTCCAGACGTCCTCCTCCTTCTTTACCACCCTCCGCTCACCTCCACTACTAAACCTCCTTCTCCAAACCTCCTGCTCGATCCCTTCACCCTCGACCTGTACCTCCCTCCTGTCCCAACTAGCCACAGACCTGCAATCCTCGAGCAACTGCGGCTCAGACCTCCAACTTCAGAACCCTCAAGTCTTGCAAGCCTTGGCCGGATTCGAAGCCTACCCAACGCTTCACTCAGCAGCCTGCCTCACGAACGCCCAAACAGGATCTTACTGCTTCGCGGACGCCGTGGGCAATGCCAGCGCGCCACAAAGCAGCTACGTCTACTACCTAGCTCTTGGCGTGCAGCTACCTGATGGGACGCGGCCAGGGTGTACGCAATGCTTGAAAGACACGATGAGTATCTTCAAATCTGCTGCTGATGTCAAGGATACGCCGCTGTACAGCACGTATGGCAAAGCGGCGGAGACGGTCGATGGTGTGTGCGGGAACGGCTTCGCTGCTGAAGGCGTTGTGCGAAGTGCGGGTGCAAGACTTGATGCGTCGGTAGCTGTGCTACTCGTGGCGATGGTTGCTGCTGCATTGATGCTGTGTTAGCACGACCCTCACGAAGAGATGGAATGCTTTGTTTCCAGCGTTGCGGAAGGGCAGATGGTCAAGTGCTGACACTTCTGCCCGATATTTGGGATGGCTTTGGATTGGGATGTGGTCCACGAGGGATAGAGCGTGGGCATGACTTTTTGATATCATGAGCTGAACTCTCTTCTTATTATCAACTTCGTCTATGTACACTTTCCTGCTGTCTGCCTCGCCGTATGTACGTCTTACAGCTTCTGCTGGGCCGTCGCGCTTTCCTGCCCAAGTCAGCCTCCCGTTCTATCGCCAAAGACCCCACGCGCACTCACTAAGCTTTCAAATACTTCGCCGCGTGCTCCACGTGATCCTGCGCAAAACTTGAGATGAAGTAATACGAGTGGTCATACCCCTCTTGATACCGCACCTTCACCTTCTTCCCAGCCTTCTTCGCAGCCTCCTCGAACTTCTCCGGCAGCAGCTGGCCTTGCTTGTAGAAGTTATCCCCAGTCCCGACATCAATAAGAATATCCGTCTCGCCGTCGTACTTCGAGATCAGCTCCGTCGCATCGTGCTCAGCCCACTTCGACTTGTCCTCGCCGATGTAGCCGGAGAACGCTTTCTGTCCCCACGGGCAGTTGGATGGGTTGCAGATCGGCGCGAAGGCGGAAACGGATTTGAAGAGGCCGGGGTGTCGGAGGAAGAGCGTCAGCGCACCGTGACCGCCCATGCTGTGCCCTGTTATGCTGGCTTTTGATGTGTCGACTTCCTTGAACTGCGACTTCACGGCACCCAGCAGCTCTTCCGTGATGTAGCTCTCCATCTTGTAACCCTTACTCCAAGGCTCGGCGGTGGCGTCGATGTAGAAACCCGCGCCGGAGCCGAAGTCGTAGGCGTCGTTCTCGGTTGGGTAGTCTAGACCTCGTGGCGAGGTATCTGGGTACAAGATCGCGATACCGTGTTTTGAGGCTGTGGCATGGAGGAAGCCCTTTTCGGCGCCATTGTCGGGGGTGCAAGTTAGGCCTGCGAGGTAGAGGAGGAGAGGTGCTGGAGAGGATGTGGAGGCGGAGTGAGGGAGGAAGAGGTTCGCGGACATTTTTGTTGTGGTGGTCTTGGATTGGTGGGCGAGCTTTAACAGCTTGCCGCCGAAGGTGGCGATTGTCGCTGTGGTTTCGAAGGCCATGGTGGGTGATGGTGTGTGGTGGTATGAGTGAGATCAGATAGAGTAAGATAAAGAAAGTGACTATATGAAGAGAGAAAGATGTGTACTCCTGCATATGGGAACATTTCTCTCAAGTCGGCAGTTGCAACCACCAACGCGGGGCTCCTTCCAGTCGGAAGTGACGCATTGGTGGGGCGTTTCGAGGAGAGTAGAGAACAGCGTGTGAGAAATGCCTAGCTTCACTTACTTTCCGAGCGGCTTCAGCAGCATCCAGTTGAGTGTTCCTTGACTGATGTATGGACTGAGGTTTTGCTCTGATCGGCACTGACAAAGCGATACTCGGTGTGATGCTGTGCAACTTTAGACATCGCATCGCATGCAACTTTTCACTTGTGGTAGACATCCTCCAAACGCCACGCTAAACGATCATGCACTCATCCAGAAGTCTTGCCATAAGTCTCTGGCTATGCTGTAGCACTCTCTTGCGCAATCAGAGCAGCTCTTCGCAAGTCCAATCCTCGTAGCTACAGTGGCCGTTAGCAAAATCCTGTAATTTTGTGAAGGCGCAGGATGTTCAACGTACAAACCGTCTGGCAAGTACCTCCTCACAATCAACGGTATCTTCTTCTCTCTCAACTCCTTGATCGCGATTTGCAGCGGATCAGTCTCACCCTCCACATCAACCAGTACGGGCGCATTCATGCTGTCATTTTCTGTCAATACAGCCTGTTCACCAAAGTCCCATATATCACAACACAACCCACCTAATCTGCAGCGCCCGCGTGCCCAGAACTCTCGCTCTCTCATACTTGGTCATATATGGCGTCGTGTTCCTCTTCTCATCATCAATTTTCTTCTCCTTCTGACCTTTGACGGAATTTGCATTCTTCGCAGCCCGCTCCTGCGCTGTGAGATCCCCGCTCGTAACAATGTTGTCGGCGTGGAAATCTGTGGACTCGAGAGGTCTGTCTACCCCGTTTGTGTGCGCGTGCGCGTTGTCATCGTCGTTACCCAGGTCTTCTTCGAGGAAGTCGGCTTCTTCTATGAGGTTGTCTTCTTGGTCTCTGTGGAATGTGTCAGTAACATACGCGTCGACTCGAGAGCTGATATTGAGACACGCACTCGCCGGCGCCGTAGTCCATGGGCTCATCGTCGCCGCCATAGTCGGACATGTTGAGAGCTGTATGCGGGGAATACAAGCGATAATAGGAGCGGGATTGATACCGAGGAGGCGAGAGCTGGCGGTAAGTGAGATCAAGGTGAATTGGGTGATTGCGTTTCCTCTTTAACACGAGCTTCACTTGCAGCCAAAAGTTCGACAAGGTTTGACGCTAGTCATGCACGACGCGAGACCCCTGCTCGGCACGTGGCTCCCGAACCTTCTCCATGCCAAGATTTTGCGATCTACATTTCTTGTCAGTGGAACATATTTTCTCTTTTGCTTGTCACATTCATGCGCATTGGCGTCAAGGAGTGAGCGCAGGATGGCGGTCTTGAACAAGCGCGCAGCTGTCGACGATGTCACGCTACAGCGACCAAAGAAGCAGAGGAAGGTCATCATGGACGACGAGGACTTCGAGATGGAGGACAAGCACACGAATGCCAAAGGCGCGGTCGACGAGGGATACAGATCTGGCTCCGGTACAGCGGGTAGCATCGAAGACGACGCACACTCGGTTGCGGACACTTTGGCGACACGCACAACCTCTGGCAAGTCACAGCGAGCCAAGGTCTTCGCATGTGAGTGGGAAGGATGCGGCCGGATGTTTGACCGTCCAGCTCGCGTTGAGATCCACATGCGAGGCTCACACACCAAGGAGAAGCCGTTCGCATGTCCCGAGGATGGCTGCGATAAGCGCTTCTTCCGGAAGGAACATCTTGCAGCGCATACCAAGGCCAAGCACGAAGACGCCCGCAATCACATCTGTGACTACACCATGAAGCTTGGGGCCGAGTGTGGCAAATCATTTCATACCGCTCAGAAGCTGAAGAAGCATATGGCAATGCACGAGGAAAAGGAGGATAAGACCTGCGCAGATTGCGGGCAAATGTTCAGGAAGCAGGAGACGCTGCAGCGGCATATCAAGTCCGCGCACTTGGACGAGCCGGCGTACAGATGCACGCACATGGATGAGAGTGGTGGTGGCAACATGCTGCAAGAAGATTGCGGCCAGTCTTTCAAGACTGTCAACGCGCTCAACCGCCACATGAACAGGGATCACTCTGGTCCGAAGCATTTCTGCGAGATCTGCGCTATACATTCTCAAGTCGGCGCTGCGGATGGTTCTGCATCCACGGACAACACCATTATCGGCTTCTCAACCCACGCCGAGCTGCAACACCACATCAAACTCATCCATCCCCCGACTTGTAACGACTGCGGCCAACCGTGCGAATCAAACCGTGCTCTAAAAGCTCACATCGAAATCTACCACACACCCGCCAACCTGCGTGCAACCATTGCTTGCGTCGAGGTCTCCTGCCCTCGCAAGTTCACCAAGAACGGGAGCATGAAAGTGCACTACCAGAGCGTGCACGTAAAAGCCAGGCTCTTTGTGTGCGGACAGTACGACTTGTCTCAATCAATGCATGTACCAGGCTGGGATGGCGCCGGGTGCGGGAGTGCGATGAACTCCAAGGCGACTCTAGAGGAGCACATAAGAGTCCAACATCTTCTACTACCTCGCAAAGGCACATCAGCCCAAACGAGTAAGCAGATGGGTAGAGCACGCGCCGCTCCCATCCCAGCCACCACGGCCAAAGCTTCGCTGCTCACGGGTCAAGGCTACGAGCAGCATCGTCCGATTGCATGCCATCTGGCTGAATGTCAGAAAAGGTTCATGAGAGAGTACGATCTCGCTACTCACCTGGAGCTGGGCCACGGCTGGAATATCGACGATGTGAATGACCTTATGGCTGAACGGGATGCCAAAGCTGGTGGCGACTTCTGGATCGGTGGCGCTGAGGTGCTAGAGGATGATGCGGATCAAGAGCTTCGAGCAAGGCTACTGGAAGGCATGCAGCTGAGTATGCCTGTGGGCAGGATGACGGGTACGGAAGCCATCGATCCGGCTCTAGGGGACTAAGCTGCCTGGGCATGGGCGGACAGACGAGTGATGCAGCTGTCATGAAGTATAGACGGCACAGGTATGGCGCAAAGAGCATGAACGAAAGAGGAGGACTGGCTAATGTAATCAACGAGACTCACGACGCAACGAGACATGAAGAGACGGAAGAGATATGCGCTACGCCAAGAGTAGTAGCTCGGTATACATGTAACCAAGATGCTTTTCAGCATCGCGTGATCTGCTCCATAGCATAACGCGCCCGTGAAGCTCTCATGCATCGCAATCGCCCCTCCCAAAATGCATTCCACTCCGGGGTATCATCTCGCTACTCTAATGTTGCCTCGTAGTCACCGGGTGCCATTGATACTCGTCGTGCTCACCATGCAATCATCGTCACTTGCCCGCCACAAAACCTGCGAAGAACTTCCTGAACCCGGCCACATCGCCTTCCATTCCCTGCAGAAACTGGCCGATGCTGTCTTCACTTGCTCCCAGTCCACGTAGCTCGCTACCCAGTTGCTCCCGATACCTCGCGCCGGTCTTGCGTAGGATAGTCCAGAGAAGACTCCCAGCCTCGAAAAGCACAGTACGAATCTGCGCATCTTGTGCGTTGAACTTCGGCGCTGACAGCAGAGCCCAAGGAATCGGGGCGAAGGTCGATAAGATGAAGCCGTCGAAGCCTGGCAACAGGGGTTCAGGCTGCGCGGACGGATCTGACGTCGAGATGTCCGGACCACCCCAGGTTGAGGTCATCTTCGTGAGAACACTGAGCGCTAAGCGTGCGGTCGCAGGATCCGATGGATCCTGAGCAAAGTGCGTGAGCGTCTGCAGAAACGGATCAAAGGTCGCTTGATTAGCAGGCGAGACTAGCACCGAGGATAAGTCGTTATTCATCACGATCAGTATGAAGTTGAGGTACTGCAACTTGAGCTCCTTGAGCTGGATCTGATCGTCTGTTCCGGTCGCTGGCACAGAGAGGCCAGCGAAGACCTTTTGCAGGAGCGGAGTAAGTAGCTGATCCAGTATTGGAGAAATCGAGGTCTTGAAGCCGTACACTACTTGCACAAGCAGGCGGAGGAACATAGCCATTTCGTCGTTGCTTGATGCTGATGAAAGCAGGCCGTCAATCCAGCGTGGTAATTGCGGAAGCATGCGCGAGCCCAGAACGCCTAGGAGCCGCGAGAACGAGTGCCGTGCTGCATCGCGAACAGCCACAGAGGAGCTGAGATTGTCCAGAGCAAGGAGAACAGCGTCCGTGGCTTCGACGAAGACGTCTCCCACCGTGGTGTCTGGTGGCGCGCCATGCTTCTGTCCTGGCGTCCAGTCGGAGAGTCCCTGAGCGAGCGTGCCGAAAGCCATGATGATGTGGTGGATCTGCAAGATTGCTCTCTCATCGCCATTTCTGGCTGCAGGCAGGCTGCGATTCAGGTCTGCGGCGAGTGGACCGATGACACTTTTTGCGACCAACGCCTTAGTCGATGCCGGCACGCTGTGTGCGGACGCCACGCAGCCGACTGCTTCGAAGAGATAGAGCTGTGCTGTGAAGGCTGCGTCTGCGGACTCACCGGCGTCGTCACTCGACATGTCTTCCTCGTCTCGACTGGCAGGAACTTCTGCTCTGATTGTGAGCAGATCTCCGATGGCCTGAATGACCGTCTGCGCAACATCGCTGAGCTGCTGTCGTAGATGTCGTACGAAGCGTTGGAAGAGATACCATGATCGTAGTCTCACTTTGACATGATTGCTATGCACGAAAGCCACGAAGGTTTCGAGCACCTTCGGAATACTCGCCGGATTGTGCTCGAAGTACTGCACGTACCGCACACAAATCTCCATGTACGACAATTGCACAGCAGGATGAGGATGTGATGCAACACCGGAGTTAACCAGCTTGTCCATCATACCAAGCAGGCTCTGCGAAGCAAGCGACGAGGGAGAGCTCTTCGCGTACAATCCACCGTTCTTGACAGCGAGCTCACCAAAGAGGAACATCTCGTGGAGCGCCAGATCCAGATCTCGCCAATTCGGCTTGTCACCAGAAACCAGGCGTGCCAAGGTGTCGACCACCACCTTGCTCAGTGTGTCGATATACAGTTTCTCGTCAACGGCGGCAACCATCTGCTGCAACACGTGTAACCGCTTGCGCAGCTCCTGAAACTCGGCTTCGTCCGTCTGCTCATCCTCTTCGCCCCAAGATGCAGTCTCGTCGTACTTCATCTTCGCGACGATGGCATTGAGCACCGGAGGTAGCATCCCCGAGTGATGCTGTGCGAGGTTCGTCCTTCCCTTTAGAGACTTCCGAAGCATAGTCATCAGATCCGTCAAAGATGGGATGACCGCAGAGCAAATCTCATCGTACTCGTCGGAGAAGAAGCGCAGCAGGTAGGGCATGAATGCTTGAACTTCGGCATCTGCTTTCGAGCGAGTCGCATCATCAAGCGAATCGGTGTCCAGTACCTTGATCAAGTCGAACATGACATTGTTGACCAGGCGAGCTACAGTCTCAGCCAGATCGGTATCGTAGTTGGGCGTGTTCCTCGACTCCGCTAGCGCTGGGCTCAAGATGAGCTGACCGACGATAGTCCTAAGGTTAAGATATCTTATGAGCTCCACCTTGTCGCCCGCCGCCATCTTCTTCGCCACAGTCTCAGTGAAGGTGTCAATTGCGGCATCTCTCGCCTTCGCTTCCTTGCTCTCCGATGTGAAGGTCCCCTGCTGACCTGCAAGCTCAAGCAGCGCATTCTGTATGGTCTGATTGATCACTAGCCAGATATCGATCCAGCTCACCCACTTTGCGATCGTCCGCAAGCACATCTCCACCAGACTGAGGTCGACCTCCCGCCACCGTGACAGTATCTCCTGCCATGTGACTGCGATCTTGTTCACGTCCCGCGCCCTCACCAAATCCTTCAGATCATTGCTCCGCTTCTGTACCGCCGGTGTCCGAGGAATAAGCTGGTCCGCAATCTCATCGTGTATGCTCCCCACGATCCTCAGGTACAGCGCAGCACCCACCGCATTTGCCGTTCCGATCGATGCCGCATCCCCAGCTAGTTCCCGGAAGTCGTCGAAGAAGCTGGCCCACTCTTCCGAATACAAGTACGTGAATAGATATGTGAAGGTCTGCGTCAACTTGTTCTGTATACTCGGGCTGTCCGCCTCTTGACCCCCGACCGCATACCGCTGCTTCACATAGCCCCACAGGCTTTCCTTGATCTGCACCAACTGTGCCTGGGGCAGTTGCTGAGCTTGTACGGCGTTGTTGACAATCTCGAGTGAGACTAATCGCACCACTTCGGAAGGCGACTTCGAGCGAGTGAAGAGCGAGAGGCAGACTTGCCAGCCATTCGGATCTTCTCGCAGTCGTGCGAGGAAGTCGTATGCCTGAGCTTTGAGTGATTGATCGGTCCGAGGATCGAAGGCGATGTCGATCGCGTTTTCGACTTGTGCGTCCATGCCTTGTAGACGTACTGGTATGCGAAGAGAAAGTGCGGTCAAATATGATGCTGGCAGCGTGGCAGTTCACGCTGCCAATGGTCCACGTGCTATTGGTACATTATGCCATGTCGGGCACAGATCTCGCATGCGGTAATTCCTATTCGAGCGTGGTGCGCAGAATCGGTTGGTATGTCGAATACCCAAGTTTCGTCAGTCAGATGGTGCGATATATATCGAACTTCTGGGCGAGTGCAGTGAGTCGTGCGTCACTTAAAGATTGTGAAGCTCCTCGTCAAGTGGATGGAGTGAGTCGGGAGTGAGAGATAACAAGTCAGGCTAGTAGCGGAGTACGATTCGTGGTGATGTACGAGTGAAGTAGGCTACTGCGCAAAATATTGAAGTGAAGTTAGGTCAAGTAAGGTGTCTCGTGCCTGCCAAAACTTTCCCCGCGGTTTAGCCCCAATAGCACTAACAAGAGCTTTCAGTCAAACAATTCATTAATGGAATTCGTTAATGGCACTGTGGATCAAGGTGACTTTTTGTGTACAGAACGCCCCGCTGTTCAACCTCTGGCTTTCGCTTTTCATACTCACTGCCACCTCGCTATGCTAAATCGCGCGAGAGTCTCACTCGCTGTAGGCTGGCTACTCGGCCAGTACCTTACAACATCACCACACCAACACCTCCCATCTTACTAGCATCAACCTCGTTCTTTTCATCCACGCCGCCACCCAACGGTGGCGTTCTCCAATTGAACAGGTAGTAATGCAGCTTTCCATCACCAGGCTCGAACTTCTGCTCTTTGAGGAACAGCGGATTATCCAGTAGCGTGAGAGCATTGAAGACGTGAAAGTTGTCTTTCTTCGCCAGGATCAGGGCATCGTTGATCAGGGATGAGAGACGAGGTTGGAGTGTCGAGGATGCGTTTGGCGAGAAAGCGGCTGTAGTGGCGTAGTAGTACAGGTATGCGGCGCGGATGGTGGATTTCGAGGTGGCTTTGAGGACGGTGGACTGGGCAGATGTCAGCAGGGGATCGACTTCTTAGGCCACGACGAGAACTCACTTCGAGCAGGTAGTACGACACCAGATCTGTGATCTCACCGTCCTGCTCCACCACGTACGCCCAGACGACGTCTTTCGACGCCTTCGAGCAGAGCAGATGTGTCAGCTCTTCGTCGCTGAACTCCTGTTTCAGGTGGAAGCGCTCAAGATACTTAATCAGCAGCGCTTTCACCCCAGGCACATCCTCCACTTTCATCGGACGCAGACCCTTAGTTCCCGTCTTCGAAGGCAAGAAGTACTTTCGCACTTGCATCGCCTCTGTCGAGCGCTGCGGCAGATGGCTGAATCCATTCTTGTACAGATGTGACCAGTCAAGCGAGCGGTGGAAGTATCGGCACGTCGTCACTGGAGTGGGAAGTAACGTGCCTGCAGTATAAAGCGCTTGGTAGATGCCATTCCGGTAGCACTGTCGCGTGACCTCTTTGATCAAGACTGGTGCAAGACGTTTCGACCGGAGCTTGTGGTGGACTGTGAGGAAATTGATCTCGGTCGCTTTGACGACCTTCTGCCGAATCTTGAGCGTCACTGGGACGCCAGAGATGAAAGCTACGAGCTTGCCCTTCTTGCCGTCCGCGGGTGCCTTCGTCCGCACACCGATATGCCACTCACGCTTCCAGCCTGGCGGTTTCAGCGCCCAGTTGAGGAATTCGATCGAGTAGTTGAAGCGGAATGACCCCTCTGCATCCTCCACGTAGTGATTGTACAGTAGATCGTACAGCTCCTGCATGCCGTCGTCCGTCTCCAGATCTAGCAAGTCCCACTCGAAACCATCCACAAGCTTCTCGGGCTCTGCTTTTGCGGCTGCCTTGCATACTGCGTCCGGCAAGATGGGACCCTCAGGTAATGATCCTCCGTTGGTAGTCTGCAGCAGATTGGGTTCCTTGAACTTAGGCACAGGCTGCGTATTCCAGAATTTATACTCTTCCTGCGGCTTGCCCTCCTTGGGTACTCCTCCTGACTGTGCTAGGGCAAGCTGCTGCAGTATGTTCTGAATGTCCTTGGACGAGCTTGGCGATTGCGCTACCGTAGTCGACGGGTTTGTAGTCTCGCCATCCTCAGTCACGGCTTTCTTCTTCTTCTTCTTTGGTTTCCGCTTTTTCTTCGGTTTCGTTGATGTACTGCTGGCTTCGGCGCCTCCTCCTGTGGGTGCATCTACCTCATCATCTTCGTCCTCCTCCTCCTCCTCGGCTCCTGCAATTGGCTGGTCCTCCGCAAGCTGAGCTGAAAGTTGCTCGTCCGTCGACACCCCGGATTTCTTTCCGTGGGGCTCAGCGTGGTCAGCCATTACGTTGCGCGCAGCCAATGTGAGGTCGCGTATCGTCTCCAGATCGCACAAGCTGTACCGGAAGCTCGGCTTAATGCAGAGCGATCTTTTTATGCAAGGCTATGCAGGATTGCGGGGTTTATGCAGAGGAATTGACTCCGCTCTGCCTGTCTCACTTCATGTATCGATCTCTCCAGTACACCCACATCACCTCGAGCAACACTCGTGGTGATCCTCGCATCACAGATAAGCTGCAGTCATCGCATGATGAAGCACAACATCCTGCTACGCTGACCTGGTCATCAGCGACGTACAATTGCAAAGGACAAGCCTTGATACGCTCATGCAAGCCGCAGCCACGGCTTAAACACGAGCGCTTCCCCTCACGATTCACTCCACTTTTCCTCCGCTCAGAGCAAGATTCAGGTACGCGAGATGTGAACTTTCTTCCTCGCACCTGTTGGCGATGAAGTGAGGAAAGACGATGACCGCCATCGCGGGGCTCACGGGAGAGCGATGCCTATGACATCTCTGGCCGCACTGCGTTGAATCAAAGTAGGGCGAGGTAGGTACATAGTCTCTTGTCTGATACCTCACCTTTCGTCGCTTCGTCCTCTCTAAGTACAACCATGGCACAGCTAATCGTACTGTCTGCTATATACTTCGGCGCAGCGCTAGCTTCGCCACCTGGCTATGGCTGGTCACACTCCAGTTATAGCTGGCCGCAGGGAGGACAGTGGAACAGTCACTGCTCGCCGGTCTCAGCTGCAGAGCCCACTGCGACCAGTCCAGCTACTTGCTCAGCCACTCGAACTACATCTTACCGTCCCTGGTCGTACACTGTCGAGACGACTCTGAGATACGCTACCGCACTGCCTTCGCCACTGACCTTGACTACGACCTACGCTCCACCATACAGCCAAGCTTCAACCCTGCTCCCGACAGGCTTGACCACTACGTCGTATAGTCTGAATCGCAATGCTACAACATCCAACGACGGGCAGTATGGGCAGAGTGCGTATGCTGCGTTGTGGGCAGCCATTTCCTACAACACTTCAGTCCCTTTCACCACGACCGCATCGGCCACACCGGTAGCTTCCAGTGAGCTCGTCTATCCGCCAGCATTATACACACCATGTCCGAGCTCAGCAGATGCCTGCATCTCGTGCTACAAGCTGCCCAAGGACTTCGTCTGGGGCGTGGCCCGCAGTGCGTTCCAGATCGAGGGCGGCCTGCAGGAAGATGGCCGTGGTCCCGGCGCGCTCGACGTGAACGGCGCATTGCCCAACACGGACGATTTGGCCAATGGAGAGGTTGCGAACATGAATTACTACCTCTACAAGCAGGATATTGCTCGGCTTGCTGCACTTGGTCTGCCATACTACTCGTTTTCAATCTCTTGGACCCGCATCGTTCCATTTGGTACTGCAGGCAGCCCGATCAACAAAGCTGGTCTGGACCACTACGACGATGTCATCAACACCTGCCTCCAGTATGGCATCAAGCCCATCGTGACTCTCGTGCACGTGGATCTGCCACTCGCCATACCCTACCAGAATCCCGAATTCCCAGACGCCCTGCTTTACTACGCGAAACAAGTCATGACCCACTACGGAGATCGTGTGGAATACTGGGCCACGCTGAACGAACCCAACATTGGGTACCAGAACTACACGACAGGCGCTTACATCTGGGATGCCGTGCCGAATGTGTTGAACGGCCACGCACAAGTCTACCACTGGTACAAGGAGGTCCTCAAAGGGACCGGCCAGATAACAATCAAGTTCGCCAACAATCTCGCTGTGCCTCTTGACAGCACGAATCCAGATGACACCCGCGCCGCGCTCCGCTATCAAGACTTTATCCTCGGCGTCATGGGCAATCCGATCTTCCTCGGCACCCAATACCCCTCCGAAGTCCTGTCAACCGCCGGCGTGAACCTCACCGCTTTGACAGCCTCCGAGCTGGCGTACATCAATGGTACGTCCGACTTTTGGAGTTCCGACCCGTACACGGCTGGCTTTGCCACTTCGCCCCCGAACGGCATCGATGCCTGTGCTGCGAACATCACAGATCCTAACAATCCGTACTGTGTGATCAATACTAATGTGCAGAAAGACGGCTGGCTGAACGGGCAGGCCAGCTTCGCTTATGCATACATTGCGCCGCAATACGTAAGGCAGCAGCTGGGCTATGTCTGGGACGTCTACAAGCCAAAGGGCGTGTTGATTGCTGAGTTTGGGTTCAACCCGTACATGGAGTTTACCAAGGTGATTCGAACCAATTCCCTAAAGAGACTAGAAACATATGCTGACATTCGCGATAGACCGTCGAAGCACAGCTGTACGATCTCGAGAGAACGTACTACTACCAAGCCTTCCTGCGCGAGACGCTCAAATCCATCTACGAAGATGGCGTTAACGTCATCGGCGCTCTGGGATGGTCGTTCGCGTAAGTCCTCGGCTCCTCGGACTGAGCCCGAGAAACAGCTCGCTGACTGTGACTCTAGGGACAACGATGAGTTCACTTCATACGACCAGCAGTATGGTCTACAGCACGTCAATCGCACGAATGGACTGTTCACCAGGAGCTTCAAGAGGAGTATCTTTGACTTTGTGGACTTCTTCCATGAGTATGTGGAGAAGTGAGCAGGTCGCAGCAGCGGACCTCTGTATCATTGTAGGAGACATGGAAAGTAGTAGCCCTTCAGCAAACGCGCTGTATAGACTCGCGCTCAATGAACGGTTGCATCACTCAAGTCCGGATCATCTGCGGCGTCTCAGGTTGACGGTCATGAGATCGATTCGTGTCGTGACTGTACGCTTTCGATTGTGCCGACCTTATGGTCTGTGGTATGGGCGCTCAGGCTGTATCGCTCATTACGCTGTATGCTGCGAGAGCCACCGCGGTTGTGAGCGGAACTATATGCATGCCCTGCAAGCCTCAGCTCTTACACAACACCACTGGCACGATTCAAGGTGTAGATCTACACCACGTATCGTATCCTCGTGGTAGTGGCACAGTGCTCTCCACAGAGCAGGGAACAGCGTTGATGTCAGAGGTAAGGGCAGACAGCAGCGAGGATCGATGCGCATCGACCAAGCGACGACTGCTCTTCGATAAAGTTGGCATAGTTGAATTGATGTATCTAGATACGACTCTTTACTGGCGCCCCAGCAGCTGCAGCAGATTGCTCTTGGGATAACCAAGCTCATTCCCAAAACCCTTCCCACGCTTCACCCCGACCAATGCCAGCTGGTGGCGATGCGACAACTTGTCGTGACCGAAGCGACATTGTGCATTGCCGCAATGCATCGGACCCGTCTTTTGGTCATACACTCCGCCGCCGAAGAGCAAGCTGTGATAATTCGCGCGTATGCCATGTACCGCTATGCGTGGTTTATTGTGTCCCGTATTCCCGAAGACCGTGGAATTGAATGTCTTGTCATGATGGACGTCACCGTCGGTGCAGGGCGGGCCTCCGCACAGGACGTGCGCCCACCATTTCCTGCAGATATGATACGGCCTATCGCATGCTGTGTTCAGACAGTTGATCAATGCACCATCCTCACAGTCGGCCGACATGCCGCCAGGCTGGTGCTGCAGGGCGCAAAGGAAGGATGTGTAGACTATCTGCCGATTCGAGGCCTCCAAGAAGCCATCAATGCGGTGCGGCTGGAACGACGGATTGGCTCAGCGCGCGTTGGGGTAGGTTCGTGTTGGCAGCATGATCTCGCTGCGAGGCATGCTACGCCGATTGACTGGGGGGGCGATTGAAGATACGGCGCCCTGGCGTATAGCTGTTGATCCTGCGGAATTGAGAGACTTTCCATACTTAGGAGGAGAGGCGAAGCCAGAGTTATCCTTGTGACCTGGGCCGATTGCTCGCGTAAATTTTCACGTCGAATCGGTCTGCCCTGTGTGATCGAGGAAAGCGTGGTAATGATCCTTGTAATCGATGCATCGACCCTTCGCATCGCAGTGGAGACGAGACAAGCAGCAGTCCTGATAAGTGGCAGATTATACATCGCTCGTAATACTGCACCAAACGCCCGCGCTATCTTCAAGCCGCGCTGTTCAACGCACTCCCATCTGGTTGTTTTAACATGAACAGTGCTGATACTCCACATAGCTCGCATTGTCCTGCCTTGCAAACTTCATCCCGGGGTAGCATGGACAGTATGCCACTGTGACAGTTTGCGTCTCTCCATCTACCGTCCGCACTCGCTCGCCGCCAGATTGCACGTAGTACACCGATGCTGCTGATGCAGTTGTGGTAGCAGTCACATAGTCGGTGGTCGTAACGTCCTGGCCAGACATCGAAGTCGTGTAAGTGACGAGGAAAGTACTTGTGATAGTCGATGCCGGGAGTGTGCTAACAAGGTATGAAGTATGCTCCTCCGTAGTGACATCGTGCGTTGTGAGAGTGATCGGTATCGTACTTATCACTGTCATTGGCGGGATCGTCTGGGTCTCTGTACCGGCAGAGATAGAGGTCGTGACAGTGTAGGGAACTGAGGAAGTGAAGACCAGGCTCTCTGTCCGCGTCTCTTGAGGCAGAGTGACGACGTAGGAGGTCGTGATGGTGGACGCAGGGAGGAAAGAGCTATACACCAGTGTCGTTGTCTGGGCAGTCGCGGATAGTATGACCGTGCTGACTGCAGTCGTCGTAGGTCCTTGTATCGATAGGGTCATTGTGTTTACCTGGGTGTAGGTACTGCCAGGAAGCACAGATGTCTCGGTTCGGTACACCGTACTTGGTGGGATCGTCAGAGTCTGGACAATTGACTGGGTCGTAGTATACGGCGCGAGAGACGTCGTGAAAGTCGCCGTATAGGGTGGCAGGGAAGTCGTCTCGGTCTGAACTATCGTGCTCTGGCCGAGGGTCACGGTTTGCACGATCGACTGGGTCACGGCCGGGAGAGTTGTAGTCGCTGTGTCGATTCTGGACGACACTAGAGTCGTTGTTGCGGTCTGCCCCGGAGCTGAGCTGACAATGATCGATGTAGCAGTGGCGGTGTTTTGGGCAAGCGTCGTGGTCAGCTGCTGTGTCGTGGTGATGAAGTTCGAAGAGACTAAAGTCGTTGTTGCGGTCTGCCCTGGCGCTGAGGTGACGACTATGGATGTCGCTGTGCTCTGGGCAAGCGTCGTGGTGATGATATTGGATGAGATCAGAGTCGTCGTCGCTGTGTCGATCCTGGAAGAGACCTGAATGATTGTGGTCGTTTGCCCTGGTGCAGAGCTGACGATTATGGAGGTTGCTGTGCTCTGGGCAAGTGTTGTGGTCAGCTGCTGTGTCGTGGTGATGAAGTTCGAAGAGACTAAAGTCGATGTTTGGCCTGGCGCAGAACTGATGATAATGGACGTGGCAGTTGCAGTACTGGCGGCCAGAGTCTGCGTGATCACCACGTACGATGTCGAGGCCGGTTGCACGCTGGTTGAGACAATAGTCGTCGTTCCTTGGGGAAGACTCTGGGTGTGTGTGATGATGAAAGTCGAGGCTACCATGGTCGAGATCTATCAGATCTATTAGCAATGCATAACGGCAGATTGAGAGCAGCGAAACACTTGCCTGTGTGGTAGTTACATAGCCCGTAGAGGCCGGCTGAGTGGAGACGAGAATCGAACGCTCCGTGCTAGTCACTGTTGTGCCTGGCGCAGTAGTACCGGGAGCAGTCGAAATGACCGTCGTCTGGGCTCCTGGTGCGGTTGAGACCTGGAAGCAGTGTGAGTATATATATCAAAGTCTCGAGAGAGAGTACTATGCGCGCGTATAGAAAGACTGACCTGCGTCGTAGTCTGGACCGACAATGTTGTTTGGGTCAGGGTCGCTGTCGCTGTCGATTGCGCCAAAGTTGTGGTGATAACGTTCGAAGAGACCAAAGTTGTTGTAGCGGTGCCACCACTCGATATAATCGTAGAAACAAGGGTCTGTGTCTGAGTCTGGCCTGGGGCCGTGAACGTCCCGCCCTGCTGTGTGCTTGTCACAGTTGGGCCTGAGGCTGTCACAGTACTAGCGGGCTGCACTGTGGTGTAGGTTATCACGGATGTCGAGGCCGCTAGAGTCGACACCTACAAGCAAGGTTAGCAGCTTTCTTTGCAGAAATCATGGAGGAACCTGCCAGTGTGGTGGTTATGTAATTGGTCGAAGCTGGCTGGACTGACAGAGTCGTCGCTGTAGCAGTCCTGTATAGAGTCTCTGTGTTCGTCGACGCCGGCTGGGTCGACACGACCGTGGATCGCTCTGTGCTAGTCACCGTTGTGCCAGGCGCCGTACTGCCAGGCGCTGTTGAGACAATCGTCGTCTGTTGAACGCTAGTCACCGTGCTTGCTGCCGCCGTCGATACCTAGCCTTGTCAGTACACTCCCTAGGAACTGTTCAAGCGCTGAAGCACCACGTCAAAGGAGACTTGCCTGCGTAGTAGTCACAAAGCCGGTCGAGGCTGGCTGAACCGACAACGTGGTCTGGGTCACAGTGCTTGCAGGCTGCTGAGTTGTGTAGGTCACGGACGCTGTTGCCGTGCTTTGCGCCAATGTCGAAACTACTGTAGAGCCTATCTTCGTATCAGCATTGTCCAATAAGTGCGTCATTCCCTTGAGGGTGTAGACCGACCTGGAGCCGTGGTGGTGAGAGTCTGCACGCTTGCAACTGTCGTGGTATATGTCTGGGTCTGTGTACTTATGACATACGAGGTGGCAGTTGTCCCTATGAAGTGTCAGTGAAGCTCTCGGAGGGCCATGCCGCTTGTGACGCGAGAGAAGCGGAATTGCAGAAAGCTCGCTAGCTGCTTACCAGGCTGTACCGATGTCTGCGTCTGAGTAACAGCATACGAGGTCGTGTACGTTTGTGTGGCATAGGATACTGTAGTGTACGTCGCTGTGCTCTGCGCTAACGTTGAGACTATTGTGGTCTGAACCGTGCTAGCCGGTTGCGTGGAGACTGAAACAGTCTGCTGCGTGGTAGTGATTGCCAGGGTAGTGGTAGCGGTAGCCGTCGCAGTGCTCTGAGCCATTGTGCTGACCACAGTCGTGGGCTGTGTGCTCGTAATGGTCGAGGCCGGTTGAATCGACAGCGTAGTCTGTGTGAGGGTTGCCGCATTGGTGCTTGCTGGCATTGTCGATGTGACCGTGTTCGTGCTGGCGGGTGCTGTCGAGACCTGAGCACATTCGTACATCAGTAAACTATAACTGACGAAGGACCATCCGGCGGCACCAATGAGCCATGCGCCGGGAGAGAACTTACAGCAGTTGTTGTCTGGATCAGGGTCGTGAGATACGATGTCGTGAAGGTTGACACGTAGCTCGATATGGCTGTGCTAGTTACAGTCGAGCCTGCAACACGTCAGCAACACGGATGCACTCAGAGCCATCTCGGGAGACATACCCGGTCTTGTCGTGGTCTGAATTTGAGTCGAGACTGCTGTTGTAGTCACGATATTTGACGTTGTATAGGTGACCGTGACATATTGTACGGACGCCGACGTGCTCGATAAAGAGACTGAGGAGCTCGAAGATATGGGCGGGTTGATGTACAACTTTGATGGCTGCAACGAAGTTGGTCCCACTGCCGGTAGTGAAGGAATCAGTCACGCCATTTTTCAGGTAGCAGTTGCCACCTCCAACCCCATTGGCCCCGCCGGAGTATGTGAAGGAGCTGCAGTAAGACTGTCCGCTACCGACATGTCCGGCTTGTCCAGGTGAGCCCTGGTTCGTGTCGCAATAGGTGAAGCAGTCGTTGAACGAATTTGCGGCGCCAAAGCTGTTGTAGGATCCGCTGCTGGTGTCACCACTGCACTGCAGTTTGTATTGTATGCCACCTGCGTCGGTAATGACTTGTCCGCTATTCGCAGGACAGGTATACGCATTCGTGGTGGCTGCGGCACTCGAGGAGGAAGATGATGTAGCTGACAATGAAGTTAGTGACCACGATACCGTCCGATGTTAGTCACGAAAATGGAGGGTATACGTACTCGAGGTGGTCATGGTGGAGGTCGTGGTAGTAGCCTGATACTGCCACGAATCATTGATGGTCACAGGAGCGCAAGTGCCAGGCGAAGTATATGCATGGTTGGCACCGGCTTCGTATTGCCCTTGCCAGACGTATTTATATTCGAAATACGTATTCAGCGGGAGCAGTATGGTGACAGTCCATATGGGGTTCTGTGTGGTGTAACCACTGGAGTTCAGATTCACAGCATTGGCGGTATTCCAGCTCCCGAGTGCAGCAATTGACCCAACGATCTGAACGGTCTCGCCAACATTCGTTGTCCTCCGTTCGTTGAATGTAAATGGAACTGCGGTGCAAGGCGCGCTGCTCGAAGACGACGTCGAAGAGGTGGTAGTTGTGGTAGAGTAGGTTGTCGTGACGATCGGCTGGAAATTGCTGCTACGCACAGCGGCGACATGCGTGGTGTCATTCGACGCAAAGCCATATGTAGTGCCGTTGGCCAGATAACATGTACCTGGTCCAGCGCCTTGCGCAACACCGAAGTAAGTGAAAGCTGTGCAGCCAACAGTACCATCACAGATCAGGAAGCAGTCGCTCCATGAATTTGTGGCGGGCACGTTCGCGAAGGAATTCCGAGGCGATATAGTGGCGGAGCATCCAGCGGTCCAGTATGCGCCGTTTTCGACAATCGGCTGCTGATCGACTGCGGGACAAGTGAATGACACGGCGGTTTCGGAGGGTGTTAATGTACTCGTACTGCTTGATGTCTGGGTGGAAGAACTCGCCATCGTCGAAGATGATACAGACAATGCCGGCCCGTAACCAACTCGATAAGCTACTGCATAGACTTGACTGCCCGTGAAGCCTTGCATCGTTCCTATCTTCAAATAGCATGCGCCATTGCCATTTGTGCCTCCGTAGCCGGGTTCATTTCCCTGTCCATACTGCCACAGAGCGGCTGTGCAATTGCCACTCGTCTGGTACTGATCACTGCAGCGCACGTTAGTAATTTGTTGACCATGATCGTCAATCAAAGCATTTACGTGCGTCACCTACCAAGCTGCAATGCAACCAGCGAAAGCTGTTCAAGATCAGCAAGACGCCCAGACATTGGCTTTGGGATTGCAGAGCGCATACTTGAAGATGTGGCCGCAGGAGTAGGGTTGAAATTGCCCGCCGTGACTTCGTAGCCGCAAAGCATCCACATCTGTTGCCCAGCAGCCGTAGTGTACATCGTGCCATTCAGCCTGGGGCATAACGCATTTGGACTGAATTGTACGACGTATACGGCAGCATATACCTGGCTGGTGAAGGTGGTCCCGGTACTACCATTGTAATAGAGGGATCCTTGAGTGTCCTTGTAGTGGAAACTGTGCCCAGTTAATGGCAAGCTATTACGAATAGTAGTCACACTTACTAGCATCTCCCTGAGCCCGCATGATCGCTCGACACAGATCCAAGAAATGTGAAAGCAACACAATTGATACGTGACGAGCAGCCGCGAAAGCATGCCCATATGCCCTGGCCATTAGTGCCAATCGCTGGGACAGCCGGCCCACTTCGGCGTGGTCAGCTCACGACAGTGCGTTCGGGGGTGTCACGACATACCCTAAACTATCTTGGTATGTCTGTGCTGTCCAGTCATACTCGCACTCGACTTCCTATGATTCCGAATCTCAGTATCGACTTGCCCCTCTGCATCACTTTGCATGGCATACCCAGAAAGTGCCATACGCATCCTGATACACACCACCGCCGTATTGTCCAGCACCAGGCGCAGTGCCTCCATTCGAGCATACCGGGGCCGGGGTCCATGTGTTCGTGGGCGCATATGTGGTTGAAGCGGTCAAACTCGCCGACGTGGTGGGAGCCTGAGCTTGAGCAGCGACTCGCGCGACAAATTGCGCCGCGAAAGCCAGTGTCGCCCACAGGCCGCGCATCCTGAGTATGGCGTGGGTTGCAGGAGTCAGCAAGTCGACAGCGGCTCGCGGACGCGTCCGGTGCTGAGACAGCAGAGTACGACCACCGAAACGAGTAACAGTAGCATAAACTCGTGTGCACGATGTGTGAAGTGCTTCCATCCAGGTGTATGAAGCATGAGCCTTGCATTGGCAGCCTTGGCGGAGGTTGAATGAGATCGTATTGATTTACGTGCTCGTTTGGAATGTCAACTACCGCTTGGAATGTTGGGCCGACACCCTGGGTAATTGCCGATAGCCGCTGCAGTGTGATAGTCCCAGACTACAATCTAGCCTTCCGCAGTTGCGAACTGTCCATTCTGGTGCCCTCGTTGTCTTGTCCCGCCACACGAAGATCAGGGAATTCGGCAGGCATTATTCTTCGCGGGTCCGCACCAGGAACACAAGCGTACTTAGCAAAATCGGTCACGCCCACGTGCGATCCGAGGAAGTCTTCATCGAGCAAGCACTATCCAGTGACGGGCTGTGCGGGCGCTTTCAGGATTGCCAGGATAGCGTCCGAGAACACGGTCGGCTTGCGTGGCTGCGCACGATCGGCCTTCGAATTCTGTGTGGCTGCAGACTCGACAGCCTACAGTCGTCAGCGAGAGCATAGTATCATTCCTGAAGCATTGAGGACCTACCGCAGCAGGCCAAATGCTGGTGATCGCCATCTCATCTCTCCCCTCTCTCTGCCAGTCCATCACAAGTCCATCGTCAGTACACTCATGCCCACTTTCCCTACTGCATAAGCTGTCTTGCCGCGGAAGAAGCGACTGTAGACGCACGGAAACACTACCACAACCCTGCCCTTACCGCTTGCAGTCAAATGCGGCAGGCATGCTTGCACACATCCATACAGCCCTTCAGTGTTGACTCTTTGCATGAGCTGGAAGCGCTTCATCGGCGTGTCTTTCACGCTCGACCACCAGATCGCGCCTGAACTATAGATTAGTACATCCAGCCGGCCGAACTTCTCGATGTGGAGATCATGTTCGGGATATCGTCAAAGCTCCTGACATCGACAGGTAATGCCAGAGCTTCGCCACCCGTTTCAGTGATCTCTCGCGCTACAGTGTTGATAGTCGACTGCTGACTGCTAGGGTCCGGCGGAAAGGGGTGGCATTGCGACGCGTCTGAGGTCGTCTTCGCTGCCACGACAACTGCGTGGACGCGTCTTGTCAGCACATCGGCGCGCTCCGTACAGAGGAAACCCTACCCGTATAGCCTGCCTTCGCGAGATCGATGGCGACTTGCCGGCCTAGGCCTCGAGAGGCGCCTACTACAAGTGCTACTGCCTGTTTGTGGGCCATTATTGCGCGCGCGTGTAATCGAAGGATCACAAGCAGATGCTGATTTATACTTGCGTCGATTGATACCGTGATGGAACCTTGACCTTGAGCGCGAGGGGAGTATTACGGCGATTGGAAGTGCTCTCACTCTAGTTGAATGATGAATGATCAGACAGGCGACCGAGGTACTGGATCGAAGCTTGTTACAACATCACAGACAGTCTTGACGAGTCTCATGGCTGTGCAGGACAAGCTAGTGAGCATCGCGCCGGGCCCCTTCATGCCAAGTGCGCTATCATAGAGGGAGGATTGTGTGCTGTGGTGTCTCGAGGGACAGAGTCTCGCTGAAAGGGAGAGCACGCGACGTCGGCAATCCGGATGAAGCTGGGCCGAATGATGGAGGATCGCATGCTGATCCACCTCGCATCCTCCTCAAGAACAGCATCTGCATATTTAATACAGAACCTTGTGTCGATTGTAGGTAGACGTCACTGCAGCGTCACTCATTCAATGAAGTCGTGAGGGATTATCAAAACCAAGGCCTTAGCGCCCAACTTCGAAGAATATTCGACCGGTTGGCCATGGACCTAGGCAACCGAATCCGACCTCTCTTTGAGGATACTCGGGCTATCGCACTGTTCCTTGGCCTCACTACGACAGCTTATCTAGCTGTTGCCACCTATCGCTCTGCTGTTCCAAAAGCGCTTTCAGCCTCAATTCATCGATCACCACGATCAAAGATCTCTACTCTTCCTCAGGCCTCCCAAGATGCTGTCCCTTACCCTCCAAACGCGCTCCCAAATCCCCGCGACGTCTCGACACCCTACGGCAATATCCGCACAAATCTTTACGGCGCCTCCAACACCGGCCGCAAGATCCTCCTCATCCACGGCATAAGCACGCCCTCAGTCGTTTTCGCGCCCCTCGCTACCCTCCTAGCAGACAAGCACAATTACCAAGTCCTGACCTTCGATCTCTTCGGCCGAGGCTATAGCGGTTCTCCAGATCCAGAGATCTGGCGCCAGGATGAAGGATTATGGTGTTCGCAGATCTTCGCAGTGCTGAGTAGCACTGGCTGGCTCGGGGAGAGGGTGGCGATAGTTGGTTACTCGCTGGGTGGTGGAATCGGTGCGGCGTTTACTTACTTCTATCCGGAGAGGGTTGAGAGTCTGGTGCTGATTGCGCCGAGTGGTGTCTTGAGAGCTCATAGGATCGCGTGGAGTAGTAGGCTCATTTACTCACCCTTGCTGCCGCAGAGCGTAGTGGAGTGGCTTGTAACGAGGCGACTGAGAGCTGGATCAAAAGCAGTTGCGAAGCCGAATGATGCTGAGGAGGCGACGACCATCAAGTCTGTCGGCACGTCCGAGATCCCTTCGCATCCGGCACTCATGGCTGATTCGAAAGCTTCGCCCTTCCCGGCTGGCAGTGGAGGCAGCATAGCGCAGACTGTGACGTGGCAGATAGACAGTCATCCGGGCTACATAGCATCGTTCGTGTCCAGTATACGACACGCGCCTATCACAGCGCAGCATGAGAGATGGCGGAGAATTGGGGAGAGGCAGCAAGGAGATGAGCAAGGTGACGCACTGATAGAGAGAAAGGTGCTGGTCGTACTCGGAGGGGAGGATGGGACAATAGTGCCTGAGGAGACGGCTGAAGATGCCACAAGTGCGTTTGGTCGGGAGAATGTGAGAGTAGAGGTGATCGAAGGCGGGCATGATGTTGTGGTTGTGAACGCTGAGGGTTGTGGAAAGTTGATTGAGGAGCATTTGCGTGCATGACATGAAGTGATACAGATAGAATGAAGCGACTTCGAGATCACTAGTCAAGGCGCATGGTCGATCCTGTACCGAGAACTAGCAGTCGTCTGCTCACACGTGCTGTCTGATCGTCCCGGCTGTGCACGGGAAGGCCTTGGTGACGGGCTTGACCTCGCTGACTCTTTCGATGCCTGTGCATCATGCGTACTCTCAGTAGCACACCATAGCTCAATCTTCAGCCACTCAGCATATCGCAAAAGGTCTCGCATTGCTAGCGTCGCGCGTCCTGAGGGTTGCGATTTCGCCACTCGCTTGCCCTGGGCTGTCGCAAAAGGCATGCTCAAAGGGCGATACTTGGCGCTCCTCGATCATCAAGGATCTCTGGCTCAGTCCAGGTCATCATCGGCAGCACCTGTGTGAATTGCAGATTTCGTCTCGCTGCTTGCCGTCTCGTCCTTCTTCTCGCTCTCTGCGTCAAGTGCCTCTTTCGGCTGTAACGTGAAAACAACGACCCATAATGGCTCGTCAGTCTTTCGATTCTTTAGCACGTATCTGAGCGTGTGCGAACTTTGCGTCAGCAAACATCAGCTTCTTGCGCGTAAAGTTCAATGATGATAAAGGACTACAGGCCTGCCAGAATCGGGCGGCAAGATCGATCAAGAGTTGACTTACCGAAGTGGCTGCCCATCCCAGTAGCTGATGATCGGTAATGTGATGCCTGGAATCAGTCCGTAGCCTGGTAGCCGCAGTGCGAAGTCTATAGTACCAAGTCAGTCTTGACCGATCCGCTCGCCGCCTCCCACGTCCCAGATACCCACCATTGAAGTCTAGATACGGGTTGAAGAAGTCACAAGCATACTCCCTCCCCTTCTCAAACGTAAAGTCCTTCAAATGCGCCTCCGTCAAGAAATGCTTCTTCCTCGCCGCCGCCGTCGCCGGCACCTTACTGTCATGTCTCGACTCCTCGCCCTCACCCTCCTCCGCGCCCTCCTCAACTAAATGCACCTCGGCATTCGCTCTCTTCTCCTCCTCAGCCTCCCGTACCCTGTCATCCTTTCCACCTATCCGCAACGTGTTGATACTCGACAACATCGGCCCATACAGGTAAGGTTCATCCGCGTACACATCTCCATATAGTCCAGGATCAATGAACCACTTCACGAGGTTGAACGCTTGCTGGAACCCTGGCGGTAACTTGTCCCGTATTGGATGGTCGAAGTCATTGCCAAAAACCATGTCATTGCCGTTCACATCCTCTTTTGGCATGAAGCTGAATTGCAGCGAGTACAAATCTGAGGTATGTGGAGCAGTCGAGAAGTACGACGAAGTGGACGGTGAGCCAGCAGGGAGACCGCGATAGTTCTGTATGCGTAGTGTGAGGGAGGTGGTCGCGAAGGAAGAGGAGATGGAGGTGGGCTCCTCAGTGTTGATAGGGATCTGTGTTTGGTCCGCGTATGTTGGGCCGGCGGTGACCTTGAGGACGTATTTGTCCGCCATGATCCCCAGCGTAGTGCAACAGCTCGAGCTTCCAAGGGTTGCTAATGTGTGGAGGAGCAGTGCGATGTGGAGTGTTCTCCAGCCAGGTCATGCGTCGGACAATTTATTGACGGCTACGTCACTCTTGCTTACTAGGGACAACAAGGTATGCGCTTGGGTAGGGGGAAATACATGTATCCACGTTAGAACACAAAGAAATCGATCGAAGTAGCTGACAACGAGGTATCCTAGAGCTACCTTGTTAAGGCCGCCTTACACATTTTCCTTCAATCCCAACCCTACCACTGCACGCATTCACTCCACCTGCCATGGAGGCCACGCACTCGCTTCGCACTGACAACTTGGTACCAAGCACTGCATAAGTCATTCTTCGCTGATCCGGCCTAAAGGATGATGGAACCAGGTACACTCATGTTGCTGTCTAAGATCACGTCAGTCACTGTTACAAGGAGCGTAAATGGCAGTCAATTCCACGCACGCCTTTAGATGACCCGCAAGCTCTTCTGTAGCTCTGTATCCTCCACCCATAGTAATCAGACTCGGCGCGCGCCCACTAATGTCGACCAAAGAGAAGGACATGCTCCCACGACGATGTAAAATGTCGAAGTAAGGCAGCGTGATCGATCCCACCACTGGACCAGATCCGCCGCGCAATTCGACATGTAAAAGCTGCAAGGCTCTGCACTCGTTGATCTTCCTTAGCAGGGTTGTGATGACCCAAGCATTGCCGACGAGATCCTCATCGAAGCTGAAAATGTGATAGGGCACACGGAGATAGATTTCCCGGACGTGTGGGCTGAACGTAAAGTCCTCCAGCCAGCAAAGTCTTATGCCCTGCTTGCACTTGGCATCCTTTGGCCGCGAGATGATCTCGAAGACAGTCTGCTTGTAGAGTATGGGCTGTGCCTCCTCAAGAACCATTCGGCTCGCTCGAAGAAGTGCGACAGGAATGTGAGGTGCCGGCTCTTCGATCCAGGTAGCAGAGTTGGGGTACCATATGTACACTGAGAGGGCGACCAACATACGACAGCGCTGTTTTGGGAACATGTACTTGTAGATCCGTAGGCGCAGCTCAGGTGGGAGATGGAGCAGGCGGAAGCACATTCGCGCCATTGTTTGCAGAGGCTGGTCAGGAGTTGGGAGTACTGAGCAATAGTAGACTCTTAGAGCTCGAAGTAGTGTCGCGTGATCGTGAGTGTATGTTCTAGTAGATGGCAAAATGTATCAAGCCTTTAATACATCAAATCGTGTGCGCGGTCGCAATAGCAGTGGATCATGGAGAAGCCGCAAAGAGAACATGTGGTGGCACATGAGTTCTGTGTGTATTCACACGAGTGAATGACGAGTTGATCGGAAGCAATCAGAGGTAGGGAAGACTTCACTCAGGCATCATGGCCCTTCGCAACCTTCAGCTCGCAGCCAGTTCGAGTACACTGACATTGCGGCATATAGTTATCTCGAGCAAACTGTCCACTCCATACGAGCCGACAGCCAGCCCCGGAGATGGGCACACTGCTTCAGCTGCTCCAGCAGTGCTTCGAGCTCTCCAGTATGGCTCATGTTTCATGCCACTTACCGCACGATTCCATTCACTAGCCTACGATATAGGCCATGAGTCAAGGTCGTCCCGACTGATGTCAGGTCTGCTTGCATTAGCTCGTCCAATTCCGCTTGAGCCTTACGAAGCACACGCCACTTACGCCCCAATATCTCTTGCGAATCCACGAAACGGGTCGATAACCGCATTGCGTATGAAGTCCCCGTCTAGACGTGCGGTGATCTTACCCGAGCACTGCAGACATTTGAATGAATTGAAGTAATCTCTGATCTTGTGGGACAGGCGATCGAGCATAGGCCAATCTCGAGGGTCGACCCACCCACGCCAGTAGAAGTCCAGTGCCAATTTTTTGACGAACGCGCAGTGCTTCAGCTGTTGCATCAGCATCTGCATGTCCTCAGGCCCGCATATCTGCCCATCTTGTTCCCGAAATTTAATGCCAATACTTACTCGCCACAGTTGGCTCGCGAACCGAAGGTCACCTAGTTCGCAGATCCTATCGCGTGCGGGTGGCGTTTCCCAAAGGGAGAAATCATCGAAGACGAATTCGGCACACTTGAGGATAGCTTCGGAGGCCTCGCGGCTCAGCGTTCGGCACACGAGTAATATGCCGGAGTTGGGTGTGTGTGACTTCTCCGGGGACCGCCAGAGAGTCCCGTGCCCGTAGCCGATGCCACATCGCCAGTCTGAGAAGATGTGCCCGAAGATCTTCAGGCGCAGCTCAGGCGGGAGGTTCATCAAGTGGCAACGATCATGTTGGGCATCCATACTTATTCTGGGACCTGCCGACATGATGGAACGAGGCTCAGCAACAGTGTAGACATGACTACGTGGTCTTTCTCAGGCTTTGGAATCGAAAGGGATGTTACTGATCAAGTGGATCGGGAGGAGAGGGAGATGAGGTTGCAGGTGATGACTGCACGAGAGGCTTGGCAATCAACCCCTGTCTACACAGTATGTAAGGTACATGTACCTCATGAGCATCCACCTTTCGTTACAGCCTTCACACAACAGCAATTCCGACATACGCATCCACACTGTGTCCTTGTCCTCTCGACACTTCAATGGATACACAAAGATATCGACTGTCATATCGCCAAAGTACTGTCGTATAGGAGAGACGCCGCAGTGACTACCCACATTCGACCATGCTTGAAGGACGAGACTTGCGCAGATAGACTCGTGCAGACGAGCAAGTCTTAGACGCCAAAAGGCAGCACCAGCAATCCCGTTGTGAGGACTTCAGTCTCATCTCAAAGGTTTGTTCGCTTTCGTCCTTCAAGTCAATGAAGTACACATCTCTTCCTCCTACTGTACGCCTTACTTGCGTTTCCATACAGACCTAGGAGCTCAGCTTCACCACGTTAGCTGTGCTCGATTTCGACAGCAGCTTCAGAGGATGCGAGGAAAGAGGAGCGAGATAACGTACTAAATCCTACAAGTGAAGCTCCACTACACGAGCTCTTCAGCACCCTAGCAAGCTACTGCAGGTACACGCAGGACATGTCGACTACGCTTCTGTAGGCCAATGAGGTCGAGTCAAATCGCAGGATCATGCGCAGCCCTGCATGAAGGTGCTCATGCCCCACTAGCCAGCTGCCGAGACGACCTCGAGCTCGCAGATCATGAGCAATTGGCGCTGAGGTCTTGAAGTTGTGGCTGGCACTCTTTCCGCGCAAGCACTTTCGAGAAGCCCTGTAATTTTCAATCCGCAGCAAAAGCTCGCCCAGAATGGCCTCGACCTCTGTCAGCTCGCCTGTGACTGCAGCTTCGACCTCTACTCCTTCAACCACAGCCATCGCCTCTCCACCATCCTCTACAACCGCCGCCTCGCCCAGTCTTCCTACTACCGAAGAGTCGAACCGCGCTCAATCCGAAGCCCGCACAGCCGTCCTCGCCTCCCTGAACTCCGCCGGCTCCAGCTACAGCCACGATCTGCAAACCCGAGCTCGCGATCTCCACGCCAACAGTGCCGCCATTTCAGCACAAGAAAACAACCTCACCCGGAACACCGCAGCGCTGAAGACGGAGACTGCGAAGCTAAGTAAGGAAGTTGATGGGACGATGAAGGGCATGCGGGATTTGGGCGATTTGCAGAATTGGGCTGAAATGTTGGAGAGGGATTTTATGGTGCTGGAAGAGACTGTGCGGCTTGCTGAGGGAGGAGAGGAGGTGGGACGGGAGAGTGGAGGGAGTCTGTGGCGATGAGGCTGTGTTTTAACCATTTTCTGACCTCCAAGTTGCGAGATCACTTGGTAGTGTGCTCACTGCCTCACATGAAATAGGTTGAGCACACTGCTGCCCTTCCAGCCTGAGCAGGTCTTCTTGATTGCTATATTTTCAAAGCAGGTCTGCATGGCTTTGACGTTTTCGCCGTCGTTCCAGCAATGGCTGATGCTGCTCGAAGCGCCGCTACCTTATACACCGCACGCTGTTGCGAGCTATGCATCTTGCATATAGCCACAACGTATTTCGGTGGCTCAGCCTCGGTTTCCCACCTCACATAGGAGATGGGCGTCACATGCACGAGGGCAGAATCACAGGACAAGATCAGAGCTTTGGTCCACTACTTCGCTCCAGCCGACTCAGCGTAGCCTTCCCAGCACTCGAGTTATAGTCTCTGCCGATCTCTCCTGTAATCCATTTGCCGATCCTGCTCATCTCGTCCAGATCGACTCCAGTCTTCGCACCCAGCGAATGCAGCGTGTAGATCAGATCCTCGGTGGCCACGTTTCCAGTGGCACCTGGACTGTACGGACAGCCTCCCAATCCACCGACGGCCGAGTCAAATGTCCGCACTCCGTGCTCCAGAGAAATGATGGTATTGACCAGTGCCTGCCCGAACGTATCGTGAAAGTGAAGCGCGAGATCCTCATTCCGGATCCCTGCCTCCTTGAGAGTCTGCAAAAGCTTCCGCGTTCGCGGCGCAGTTCCCATACCCGTCGTATCTGCCACTGAGATCTCTTCAGCGCCAAGCTCGAGCAGACTCGCAGCTATCTCTGCGACTTTATGCGGGTCCACGTCCGGTCCTTCGAAAGGGCAGCCGAGAGCCACGGAGATGTAGGCACGGACGGGGTAACCTTGCTTCTTCGCTTCTGTCATGAGAGGTGCAAAGCGATCTAACGACTCCTGGATAGAGCAATTCGTGTTCTTCTTAGAGAAGGCTTCGGTTGCGGCCATGAAGATGGAAACTTCGTGCTTGTGGCCGTTGCGGGTGTTGGCAGAGTCTGAGCGCGCTTGCGACATGCCTTCTGCGCCTGATCTAGCCGCGGGCACAGCATTGGGGTCCATCGAGCTAGTGTTTAATGCGGGGCCGCTGTCTTGTCCCGATGGCTGTTCAGGTGAAGCAGCACCCATGACCTTGAAATAGTTGTCCAGTCCTTTGCTATTCGGGAGGAGCCATTGATACGTGATCGGATGCGGCGCAGACGGCGGACTTGACAGTATGCTCTCAAGCACTTTGTCGGACGCTGCCATTTGTGGAACCCATTTCGGGTGCACGAAGCTCCCTGCCTCGATGGTCTCCAGACCAGTGCCTGCTAGCCGTCGAACAAGCTCGATCTTCGTCTCTGCTGATATACTCCTCTTCTCATTCTGTAGGCCATCTCGCGGTCCGACCTCAATGATCCGGACATGATCTGCTAATGCTCGTGGGGATGTCGTGAAGCTCCGTCGGCCAGACGGACGGAGCAGATGCGGAATTGCCCTCATGGGCTTAGCCATCCTTTTTGAGTACTCTCACACAGCACACACGGCGTCCGAGAGCTGCTCATGAGTATTGTCAGCGCACTGAAGCGCTTACGAGCGGCCATGTTGATACATCTCATGGGACAAATGTGGGGTGAGATGAACCTCGGGGTCAAGAGCTCCTGCCAGCGCCACAGCTGCGCCACATGACGACGACCCTCCGACTTCACTGCTGAAATGTACAGAAGTGCAGGCAGCATACTTGAATCCGCAGACGTTTCTCCAAGCATTTACGCCGCCTCTTGATCACTTATTGGGCACAGGATCACACTGGGCAGCGGCCGCTTTCTACCTCGCTGACGGCGATATGTCGAACTACCAAGGACCCCAAGACAACAACCCATGGTCCGATCCCATCCAAGAACCCCCTCGTTCAGCCCAACAAGTGAACGCATCCACATCTAACCCCTACTACCAACAAGGCGGCGCATCGCCCAACCCTTGGGCTGGCCAAAATGAACACGAGTCCTCTTCGAACTCCTACGCCCCACCAGCAGGTCCCCCACCAAACCACTCCCAATCAAACCCCTTCGCCTCAGAATCCTCACATCCTCAAAGTTACGCTCAACAACAACCCCAGTCACAGTACTCCCAACAACCTCAATCCTACCAACCACCTTCCCAGCAACCAGGATTCGGTGCTCCGCCAAGAGCAAGCACATTCAACGACACCGACTTCATACCCCCGGCCGAACGCACCGAGCAACGCGAAGCCATGGAGAATTTCGAGATGCAAAACTCCAAAGGCCCCTCACTAGACGACCGAAACGTCGAGACGCTGCAACGAGAGTTCCCTGCGCTAGATGGCGCGTTGGTGGCTGCGATTTATGGCGACTCGCGGGATCTAGGGGCGAGTAGGGAGATGTTGGGGGAATTGAGTCGGGGCTGATCGTGCTACAAGGGGCGAGTTGAAAGGCGAGTGGGAGTGTGCACGATCTCTGATGAATTGACTGACTATGCCTATGCCAATCAAGCGCAGGACTGGGTATCATGCACACTCTTCTCCTCATATGCAGTCCTCTACCTTTTGATAATGTGGAAACGCTCAAACCCGCCTCCCACCGCGAACGCCGGAATGCAAGTAATTGTATACTTTGTACACTTTCGCCTGACGACTTTCTCTACCGCTTTCGCTCTAGCTTCGACAGTTTCGGTGCCTGTACAACGATCTCGTCGCCTTCGCTGTCATCGTGCTCCTCTCCATCGTCGATGATGTCGTTTGCGGATGATGCATCCGTATCGTCCTCTTCGTCTTCATCCTCATCAGCCAAGTCATCACCATCGTCTGACTCGTCGGCTTCGAGATCGAGCATGCCTGGCTCCTCTTCCTCGTCGACTTCTTCCTCATCACTCTCTGCCACTTCCTGCATGACACCGTTTGGCAGATCCGAGCCCTCGTCGTCAGACCCATCAGAATCTGTATGGTACTCTGCCGGCATACTTGACTCGGCATTGAGCGCCTTACTGCTCGCTTTCGAACGCTTTGAGGACACGACATCAGCATCCGCGTTAGGATCGCTGTCCATGCCATCATCGTCCTGATCCCGGCCTTCGATGTACAGCACACCTTCATCATTGTCTTCGTCGTCTTTGAGACCAGCTGATGCAGCGAGAGTACTCCTTCGTAGTTCCAACTGTGCACCGAGCATGTCAAGCTTGCCCTTCAATTGCAACAGTGATTGCAAGCCATTGGCTCGTTCGCGCAGAACCTGGTTCAGCGCTTTCAGCTGCCTCATAATCTGCGGTTGAGTGACGAGATAGCCGCCGTGAGCCACGAGCGACCATTGTATCCACGTCATGAGATGGCCAGTTCGACCAGGTCTTTTGTGTATTCGCTCAGCTAGTCGTTGCATCAGGTTGCCCACAAAATGTGATTGCAAGCGTTGTATCGTGGCTCGAATGGTCTGTTGATCTATGACGGCGAAGCAAGTCTCCAATAGGTCCTTGTCGTTTGTTCGTAGTGCCTGTGTGAGTACTGTCGAAAGTGAAGTTCCGGTGTGGACGGTGATGGCTTGATTAGTCGGCGTAGGTAGTGCAATCTGCATGTCAGGCGCTGCTTGAGCGTATGCAGCTTGCACATCGATCGTCTCCGGATGCCGAGCATGCAACATATCCCCGAAGGAAGGCTCCTCGGGCTCGGCTTCTGCCTCTAGCTCATCTTCCATCTCGACATCTTCCTCTGCGCCGGCACCCATCTGCTCCAAATTTGCATGCCCATTGAGCAAAGCCACTCCTCCCTGCTCGTCCACGACATCCTCATCCTCCTCATCGCTACTTTCCTCCTCTGCACTGGAGATGTCGATCACCTCCCTGTGCCCATTCACCGCCTCCACTACCTCGGCAGGTGCCACTACAGCAGTGCTTTCATCCACCCTCGCACTCCTCTTGTCCAGCACCCCATTCGTCAGCTTCGCCTCCAGCTTCCTCCCCTGTCGGGCGTCATCGTCCACTAAGAACTTGAGACCGTCAGACTTTGGCGTAGGCACGTGAGAGCTTTTCAGACGCTTCGAGGATGGAGGTGCAGCTGCGTCGCTCGTCTGAGGGGCTGGCCGGGCGTCGGGTTGCCGGCGACTATGAGTCCGCTTGGCGGCGCTCATGGTGAGTACATTACTGCTATTGAGATGCGGTAGGAAATATTGCACAGGATATGAGAGTTAGCTGGATGTCGTCAGAACTCTTTGACTTTCTCATTGGCGACGAATTTTGTCAGGATCCACTGGGCTTGAACGGGATTAGCGTGCGAACTCTTGGCCGGCTAAGTCAGCTTCGAGACATGTCGTGGAGAATGAGTACTATGTTTCGCATAGAACAAGGTAGACCTGTCGAAATCACGAGACATTACTTGTCGATGTTGGTTCTGTAGATTCGAGATTGACAGCAGTAGTAGAGTGCATCCAACTCGCAGACAGTACTGGACTACTCTTGCTCCTCCGGTACTGTAGCCTGAGGCATTCATGCATAGTCGATGGCGAACAGTCTTGAGTCTCGGGCCGGGCTGCAGCGAGCCTCGAAGTGCAGAAGAAGCTATTAGATACAATACGGATCGAACTCTCCACCATCCACCACGTGGCTAGCAATGCAGCTGCACTCAAGTCAGTGGCATTCCGAGAAAGCTCGAACAACAATAAATCCACGGCGTGCAATAACTCCGGCACGGCGGCGGGCAATCTCGACTCGCTAGCTTCACCCGCCGAGTCGGGACCACCTCCGCCTT
>JAVRRP010000050.1:0-36689 GCA_036872775.1 Oleoguttula sp. CCFEE 5521
TCAGCACGTCGGAAGTGATCGGGCAGGTGCAAAGCTTGAGTCTGAGAAGGTTGCCAGAGATCTACCCGCAGTATGCCACGCTCGGTTGTAGCATTGGGCAAGGCAACATCGAGATCGGTCAGGGCGAGCCTATCATGCTCAACACGAATAGTCCGGCTTCGACCTTTATCTGTGGTTCGCAGGGGAGTGGCAAGAGCTACACTCTCGCCTGCATGATGGAGAACTGCCTGCTGGAAGATCCGCAGCTCGGGACCCTCAAGAAGCCTCTAGCGGGTCTGCTTTTCCACTACGACGTCGATAGCGGCAACACCATCGCTGAAGTCGCCTCGCTCTGCTCCCGTGGCATCAAAGTCAAAGTCCTGGTCTCCCGCACGAATTACCACAAAGCCAAGGCAGCTTACGAGGCGAATGCTGGCGACCATGCCGCCAATCTATCCGTCCAACCACTCCTCCTACAGGACGGCCAGCTCACGAACGAGCGCATGCAGCGCATGATGTCCATGTCCGAGAACGAGGGCAAAACTCCTCTCTACATGGACGTTATCATGCGCATCCTTCGCGATATGGCACTCGATCCCTCGCCCTTCAGCATGGCGACTTTCGAAGCCCTCATCCAGCTCCAGACTTTTGATCGCGTGCAGGAGAACTTCCTCAAGCAGCGTATGGATCTCTTGAAAAGCTTCTGCGCTAGCGGCGCTCGATCTTACCACACTCGCGCCTTGGAGAACGCAAGAGGCCAGGCTGCCAGAGCTGTCATTAACTCCCATCCTCCGATCCCAGACCACGACGTCCTCGAGATCGAGCCAGGCACACTCACGATCGTCGACCTCTGCGACCCCTCAATCGGCACGAGCACAGCCTGCATGCTCTTCGACATCTGCCTCTCCATCGCCAAAGAGAAACCGCTAACCTCAGGCCTCGTCATAGCCCTAGACGAAGCGCACAAGTACATCGACTCCTGCTCCGCCGCCACAACATTCACCAACAGCCTACTCACCACCATCCGCGAGCAGCGGCACAAAGGCGTGCGCGTCATCATCGCTACGCAAGAACCCACCATCTCGGAGAAACTGCTCGATCTCTGCTCCGTGACGATCGTGCATCGCTTCACGTCGCCGGAGTGGTTTCAGACGCTGAAGAGGCATTTGAGTGGGTGCTCGGATTTGACTAGGAGTGGTGAGGAGCAGGCGGCGTTGTTTAAGAGGATTGTGGGGTTGGGTCAGGGGGAGAGTCTGGTGTTTAGTCCGAGTTCTTATGTGAGGTTGCGGGAGGAGGGGGGTGCGCAGGTGGTGGGGAAATTGGGGGAGGGGGTGCTGAGCATGAAGACGAGATTGAGGGTTGGGGTCGATGGGGGGAGGAGTGTTATGGCTGTGAAAGGGCCCTGAGCGTGATGAGTGGGAGAAGGGAATGTTCGGTCATGGAAGGCCGAAGGGTGATAATTGGTAATAAACTCCGAGAATTATGCATGGCTTGACCTGTCGACCGGCCTACTACATCTTGTTGATGGAAGAGTTGCTCACAGAAGAGTCTTGTGCTCTGCTGAATTCTGGCTAGCCATGATGGACAGGTATGAGTTTTGTGCTTGCTTTGCCTGCTCGCTTTGCGATGAGGGTGCTGCAGTATCAGCACGGAGCAAAAATCGAAGGTCTGAAGCATGGTCGGTAGCAAACTTGACATATCCGCATGGGCACGTCAGATTGGAAGGAATCGTAGCTCTCTGGAAAGGTAACTCCATTACTCGCTATCGAGTTCTCACCCCAATGATTTCTCGCCGACGTAACGCCGTATAGAAGCATAATACACAATCGGTCTTCGCCATGTCCACCTGGCACACCCTCTCCATGCACTCCACATCTGTCGTCACCCATGTACACATCAACTCGTTTCATTATTCTTCTACGGCTTGGCGACTGGCACGACCATGTGGTCCTCAACAGCATCCGCCTCTTGCGTCTTCGCGAACATGTCGTGGCCGTCGATCTTGCCGCAGAGCTGGGAAGAATGTCAGTGTTGTGATCGCGTGCCACTTATACAACAGTGCAACTTACAGTCTCCACGATCATACCAGTGATCTGGTAAGGATCGGCATTCGAAGCTGGTCGGCGATCCTCAAAGTATCCCTTACCCTCCTCAGCACACTGCGCATTGACGCGCACAGATGCGCCACGGTTCGCAATACCCCAGGTGAACTTGTCAAAGCTAGCCGTCTCGTGTGCGCCAGTCATGCGTGCCTCGTTGCCCTCACCGTAGACCTTCATGTGCTCCTTGTGGCGCTTGCTAAGCGACTCCATGGCCTCCTCGATGGCCTTCATGCCGCCGTCAGCGCGCATTGCCGCCGTGGAGACGTTGCTGTGCAGGCCGGCGCCGTTCCAGTCTCCGGGGATGGGCTTGGGGTGGAAGGTGACTTTGACGCCGAATTCTTCGCCGATGCGGTGGAGGAGGAAGCGGGACATCCAGAGCTGGTCGCCGACTGTGCCATTGTCAGTATTGTGGGATGGAACTGTTGTATCGGATCCTCAGAGCGACTCACGATCAATGCCTGTGCACGGGCCAACTTGGTACTCCCACTGAGCGGGCATGACCTCGGCGTTTGTGCCGGAGATCTCGATACCAGCGTACAAGCAAGCCTTGTAGTGAGCCTCAACCAGATCTCTGCAGAAGACCTTGCCTGTGCCGTTGCCGCAGTAGTACGGACCCTGGGGAGCTGGGAAGCCGTTCTTGGGCCAGCCGTATGGCCAGCCCTGGGTGTCGAGGAGCGTGTACTCCTGCTCAAGACCGAACCAGAACTCGTGCTTGGCGTACTTCTCCATCAGCGACGCCGCATCGTGGCGGTAGTTGTAGGCGTTTGGCTTGCCGTCGGACATCCATGTCTCGCACATGACGAGGATGTTGTCGCCGAGGCGGAAGGGATCGGGGTACATCGCCACCGGGCGAAGGTAGACATCAGAGTTGTCGCCTGGCGCCTGGCCGGTTGAGGAGCCGTCAAAGTTCCATTCCGAGAGATCCTTGACTGATTCAGGCACCTTCTTCAGAGTCTGCAAAGTCTTGAATTAGCTAGTGCGCTTATTATCGTGCAATCGCGACTGCCTCAATGCACGCATGCGCTGCTTGGCAATCGGTCATGCCACCGACTGCGGTGGTGAAGTCTCAACGCCGTAGCGACTTCGCCCGATGCGTTGACGCGGCATTTCTTCAAGCCACAGCTCGGCACTGCTCTCGCCGCATCGTGACAAGTCGTTGAGCGATAAAGCTGCAACACGAGGCTGGATAGCTTTGAGAAATGTATGGGAGTAGCGCTTACCTTGCACTTCGAGCGAGTGCCGCCATTGGCATCAATCCAGACATACTCAGCGATGACTTGCCCTTTTTGAGGCAACTGGAGGTATTTTTGGAGCTGAAGGTTGAGTCAGCACATAGTCTGGCGGCCTCACTCTTTGCGAGAACTTACGTTGGCAGTGTTCGAGAGGTATGGATTTTCCGCCTGGCCATCGCCGTCAGTCACAAGCTCCTCCGCAATGCTGCGATCTGTTTGCTCTCACCATCTTTACTGATTTCGCTGGTAAAGTTCAAGCTCTGAGTTCGAGGTGATGTCGAGGATTATGGCGGCGAAAGGTCAGCCGATTGAATGAGGTGACTTTGGAGGTGAGGTTGTGAATGGTATGGGTTGGTGGAGTAGAGTTGAAGAGAAGAGTGGGCTGGTCGCGTGTAATGTATTTGGTGCTTGTTCGGCGGCGGATTTGAGAAGCGGCAGAATTCGGGGCAAGCTCGACCCTGATGTGGCTGGTGAGCTCACAACAGCCTTTCACTCTCGGGCGCCGTGTGTCACGATTGTGCATGCGCTGTGATGTGCTACCTCATCGAATAATGAGGGCTCATATACTCGCGCGATCTTGCTCGTGATCATCAAGTGAAGGGCGCTACGCTGAAGGCAACTCAGTCGCACGAAAGGGCCTTCGTTGAGCGAACAGTCTGCACTGTCTCCCGGCTTTGTTCAGGTCTCTTGTTCGACACCCTCACTCGACCCTCGACAACAAACGCTTAACCGATGATCAAGCACTACCGCGGCGCCCACTCGTCACTCCAATGCAATATAGCATATTCCCCCTCACTCATGATAAGAGCCTCCTGCAGTCGTTCACCCGCCATCGCGTGCATGGGTACCTATCTGGGCAAAGCTGTCAGGTACCGCATCTGCATCTCAAATGCCACTTTTGCTTCTGCGCAAGCTCGATAGTGGACCGCTGCTGCGCCTGTACATCACCCTGGTCTCGACTTCCGACCTTTCCACGTCGCCAAGCCATCTGTCTTACAGTCGTCGTACCACCTCCCATCAAATGCCACAACCTCGCCCCCCATTACCCAATCGCTCATCCATTCCATCCACACGTTATCCCCAGAAAATCCAAAATAACTCCCACGCCTCAGACCCGACCCCACCAGCCCACCAGTGACCTGCAGCAGGCAAAGGCGGTGTATGCAGCGCGGCGCCCGGGTCGAGATAAGGAGATGCAGGCCAATGGGAAAAAGCGTGTGTTATGTCAGAGCGCAGGTGGGCACCTGTGGCTGGTGAAAGGTGGGTACGTACCCGATGAGCCGATTGTCGGCGAAGTCTAGGGCCGGGATTGTGGAAGAAGTGTTCTGGATGAACTCTGATTGTGGTGCTGTGAATGTGCTCAGTAGCAAGAGCTGAATACTGGAGAAGGGTCCTGCTCAAGCAGGCGTTTGTGAGGTTGAGAAACTGGGCGCTTGAGGTGAGAGTCTCTTCGCAGGTTGAAGCAACGTTGCGTCGATGAAACGACGAGCCGCGCGATTAGTATCGCAATGTTGTATCGCAATGGAAGCGACATGATGTAGGATTATTACAGCCAACGCCGTAAATGCCGCGTCCCATCTATGGTGGTTGTTCCTGCCGTTCGACCGCATGAACGCGATCCGTTTGCTCCTGCCTGCTCGCACAAGGGAAGCTCTTTCCCTTCGTCGATGTAGACAGGCTTCTCCATATCTCGACTTTCGACATATCCATTCACTCTCGTTCAGTGTCCCAATATGCCAACGTGTACCCAACCATCCACTGCGACGTTCCTCGCCTAGGTAATGGTGTAACCACCGTCGACCCTGAGGTCCGTTCCGGTCACGTATCCGGCGGCGTCGCTGAGCAGGAAGGTCACCGCGCCCATCAGGTCCTCTGGCCGTCCCATCTTGCCTTGTGGAATGAGCGATGTCAACTTCTGCGCTAACTCCGGGTTCTCGTCGAGGATCTTCTTGGTCCTGTTAAGATCATCGTTAGCACTGACCACATCAACATCTCAGACAGTGGACGATACTCACAAAGCTGTCAGCATGTAACCGGGTGATATGCAGTTCACACGGATCCCAGCATGTGCCCACTCAACTGCCAACGAGCTCGCCAAATGTCGCACAGCTGCCTTACTCGCGTTGTAAGGCGCCTGGGGCTGCGGCACATTCACGATGCTTCCGCTCATTGACCCGATCATGACGATGCTTCCCGGCGCCTTGCGCTCCATCAGGTGCTTTGCCACACCGATCGCGAAGAGGTATGTGCCGTCCACATTCACCCCCCAAAGCTTCTGCATACGGTCGTGCGGATAGGAGATCGCGTCGAAGTTCTCGCAGAAGCCGGCGGAGGTTACGAGGTTGTCAATCTTGCCGTGTTGCTCAATGATCTCAGCAAGCGCGGCGTTTACACTGTCTGGCTTCGAGACGTCGGCGTAATGTGCGGTCACCAAGGGGCACTTGTCTCCGCCCGGATTCTCGTCGCGGAAGTGCCGCATCAGCTCCTCTGCCTGTCGCTGTGCTTCCTCCTCTGTTGGACAAGGTCAGTCCGAGTCTCATTAGTTACCCCATTGACTCGAGTATTCTTACTGTTGAGATCCACGATCGCCACGTCCGATCCACTGACAATAAGTGCCTGGCTCATCACTAAACCCAAGCCTCTCGCACCACCCGTCACCACACCCACACGGTCCTGGAGAGTGAAGCTGGCAAGCGTCCTCTTAAAGTGCATGCCGCCTCGCCCTTGTACAGGCTTCGACTGGGGTAGCTCATGCTCCTCTGGCTGCTCAAAGCGGTATGTTTTGTCCGTTCGAGAATGTCTGCCCTCGTGCTCGGTATCGCCTGGCTGGCCGGATGTGCTGTAACGGTCATGCTCGTCTTCGAGTGGTGTGGAGTCTTCTTTTTCGAGTGTGCGGAGGGATGTGGTGAAGTTGCGGATAGCAGGGGCGATTGGGGCTGCGGAAAAGGTAGGGGGTCGGATTGCGGTTGTGGAAGCTCTCGACACTTGGCGGAGCAGCGCGGATCGGAACATTGTGGCGACTGAAGAGGAGATGATCTGTTAGCAAGGTGTATAGACTATGTCAAGGAAGCCCAAGGTGTTATTCGAGTCTATCGCCATGAGGGCCCCTTAGTCGCGTACATACCTAGGACTTTTGCTCTTTAGTAGGTGATGGAGTGCTTGTAGCAATCAGCAAGAGGTCTAATAATGAAATATCAAGCTGAGAGTCAGCGCGGGCTTGTAGCAAGGTAAGTAAATAAAATGGCCAGTGAAGATGTCTTCGTTGTCGCACGTGTTTCTTTGCTTGAGGCTCAACGACTTTTAATAGCTGTGACGTAGGAAGATCGTCCCCACGCGTTTTCCATTCATTGGCATGTGGCGGCTGACTACTGCTGATGAACTTTCACTCGAGATGAGCCTGATCACCATTACGACGCGTTTCTCCGACTCGAGCAAACTCAGCTGTGCGAGCTCACACGATCAGAGTCTGTCGTCGATTACAACACTAGAGTCATGTCATCTACTCTTGCTTCTCACACGACAATGGTACGCACGCACCCGACGACCTAGTGAAGCTACCTTGTTCCTAGGTTGCCTTGACCTGGCGCAACGCAGTAGTTCGTCAAGTCAGTCGCTCCCTTCAAGTCACGGTGAGTCTCGAAGATGCCGTTGGAGCAGACTCGCGCCCACAGATCGGACATTATCCTTCACAACGGTCAACAAATACGTGTTTGTCCCTTTTCAGAAAGTATCTTAGTCTGAACAGACAGACGGCACCGCCTACCTACAGCAGGCATCCCGAGCCAAGGTGCAATCGAACATCTGGCAAGATACTGAGCCGAAGCTCGAGCACTGCTGCACGTTCAATCGATCCGCAGGATGGCATGTCCGGAAAGGCATTTCCGCCTTCGGTGACCATGCGGGGTTCGTAAGCGTAGAGGTGAAAGTATGCCGAATGAACTGATCGAGACCGCATTAATGCTCCAGCGAGGTGGCGGTTTTCCTATGTGAAGTATATGTAGGTTAAGAAGCTTTCCATTGTTACTGTCACGTCTCTTCCATTCAGTTCTAATCATTTGGGAATCTATCTGGCAGAACATAAGAATCATGGCGCAGGCTATCTCGTTCTCCGTTGATTGCAAGACCGCCATCGTAACCGGAGCTGGCTCTGGTAAGCACAACCTGCGTTCACGAGTCCATAGAATCCATGCTGACTCGAGAAGGTATCAACTACTGCTTCGCGAAGCTGTTACTTGAGCGCAACTGCAATGTAGTAATCGCAGACCTTGGACTTCGTCCCGAGGCGCAGAAGCTTGTTGACCAGTATACGAAGCAGCCTCGTGCCGTCTTTGTTAAGACCGATGTTGTCAATTGGGACCAGCTGGCCAACATGTTCGATGTCGCCGAGAAGGAGTTTGGAGGGGCTGATGTAGTCTGCCCCGGCGCAGGCATCTTCGAACCACACTGGACCAATTTCTATCATCCGCCCGGAACAGCAAAGTCAAAGGACGATCCACATGGTCATAATGGCGTTGGGTAAGCGTCGTCGTCGAAGGTACGTGCCAGATCAAGAGCTGACAATGACCCCTCCAGTCACTACGCCCTCTTCGACATCAATATCAATCATCCAATCCGGACCACTCAGCTCGCCATGTCGCGCTGGCTGAATCCGGCACCAAACTCGAAAGTCGGTAAAGTCAGTCTGTCGAATCCAAAGCGTATCGTCCACATCTCATCCATCGCCGGCCAAGCCCCATCCACGAGCACACCCATGTACATCGCCTCCAAACACGCCCTTTCCGGCTTCATTCGATCGCTCGCTCCTCTCGAAGCACGTCTCGGCATTCGCGTGAATGGTGTCGCCCCAGGTGTGATCAAGACGCCACTCTGGACCGAGCACCCGGAGAAGATGCTGATGATCGATGAGGCTAACGACGTTTGGGTGGAGCCTGAGGAAGTGGCGGAGGCGATGCTCAGATGTGTTGAAGGGGAGGGGGATGATGTGAAGGGAGGGACTGTGATGGAGGTTTTGAAGGGGAGGACGAGGACGGTAGGATGGAGGAACGATCCGGGACCTGAAGGACCTGGAGGGCTCGCCGGAAATTGGGAGAAGAGTGTTGATGAGGTGTTTGGTTGGTTGGGAGAGGATGGGTGGGGAGTGGCTAAGTGATTGCCGTTTGGACCCTCTTCCAAAGATATAGATCGTGCCACCGTTGTCCCTATGTACCTCGTCGTATTTCGCTATGACTGTCGTGCACATAGTTGATGCCTTAGTGCCTTGATCAAGATCCATCATTGTCTTGGCGAAGGGCCGAGTCAAGTTCTCGATCTGGACTTTCCTCCGCACTTCGCTGCAGTTCAGATCTGGGCATATTCGCACGATGCAGGCAGATGTGGTGAGAATCAAGGTTGCCGATAATATGAAGAAGTGTTGCTCCGCCAATGTTGACAGTGGGTGGTCTCCCAGCGCACCGCCCTTCGTTTCTAATCCCCTACGGTAAGATAAGGTAAGGTAGGAGACGCCCGGATGTTCATGACGCGCTCCTGCCAACCCTGCCAGTGCAGACCCAGTGCCAATCGCGTCGTCGGCTACAAAGTGAGCACCAGCAGAGACCGGACGTCTTTGATCATGACGGCGACCTGACAGTGTTTGGACGACCCTACTGTGAGCCATGCGTTCGGTATCCCGCCACCCCGATGGCGAGACACGCAGTGTGAACATCCCGCCTCACTCGAACAAGCCACAACGGAAAGCGTACGAGTCGCGGCGGGAACGCGAATTCTACAGCTACTATGAGTCTGTCCTGTCGCTGGCGGACACTGCACCACTACTGTGTGATCTCAATGACCCCGAAAGCGTGGCTTCACATCGGCCACGCAGCTCAAGCGACAAGGCTTTGACAGCCTTCGTCCAGCTCACTGCCCTCCGCCTGCAGGCAAGACGGAGCATGCTGTTCTTCTTCGACTCCGATCATGCTTACATTCTCGCGGAAGCTACGCGCACGCTGTCATTGCTAGACGACAGGGAACATGAGATCGATGACTCTCTCTGGCTTGGAGCATCAAAGATTCCACGAGGCTTCTCAGTTTGCGAAGTCACTGCCGATCTGCCAGCGAATCACGGCTCCAACGCAAATGACCCAGATACTAGTTCGATTGCTCATATCATCGATGACCTCCGAGGTGACGTCAGGTTCTGCAATCGCCCCTACGTGAGCGGTGGGCCACGCGCGCGCTTCTACGCTGGCGTTCCGGTGACAACGAAGCATGGCATCAACATTGGTGCTTTGTGTGTGTTGGACGACAAGCCTCGAGATGGTTTGAGTCCTGCCGACACTCGTTTCCTCTGCGACATGGCCACTACTGTGATGACCCATCTCAGCATGATCCGAGCGAACACCGAGAATCAGCGCAGTGGCGACATGACTACCGCTCTCAGTGCGTTCATCGAGGGCAAGTCAAAGTCAAATGACTGGCTCCACCGGACTGCTCATCATACAGCCAACGGCCCCAGCCATGGACTGGCCGATTCAAAATATGTACAGCCAACACAGGGTTCACGTACGAGACCAACATTCCGTAAGGGTAGATCCTCAGCACACGATGCCAGTCAAGCTACTGCGACCAGCACGCTCACGCGTTCAGGCTCCGACGTCAGCACAGTCAGCCGGAGCAATACCGCGAAACGTGAGAAGTACTCACACTCCGTGAAGACCAAGGATCCCCGACCAGCTAGCTCTAACAACCCGTCCGAAAGCGACGGCGGGACTTCCCACAGCGGACTGGCAGAGCAGAGCATCGACACTGCGGACTTCGCCTCCCAACCTCCAGCGGTGGACTCGTCAACCAGCTTGCAGGAAGATCGCTTTACCACCCAAGTAAAGGCAGTCATGAACCGTGCAGCAGGTCTGATCCGTGAGGCAGTGGACGTTGATGGCGTACTGTTCCTAGATGCAACTATCGGCTCGTATGAGGGCCGAGTAAGCTCGCTACAAGCGCTGAACGAGACAGACTCAGCGTTGACGGATACAAATAGCGAAGTGAAGACCGTACAGAATGCCCAGTCGCCCAATGGGAACGGTCCGATTACTCTACCACCACGAGGTTGTCCGATCTTGGGATCTGCTGGTGGCGCGGACTCTGGCGAGGGGGGCGGATCCGCATCATCGACGCGAATCAGTGAGAGCTTCTTGCGCAGTCTTCTACGACGGTACCCCGACGGCCGCGTATGGCATTTCAACCCTGATGGCGAAGCCTCGAGCGATGACGTTCCCGGCACTACCCTTTCGCAGGAGAGCACTGGAGACTCGAATGACTCAGATACAGAGACTCCCAAAGCTACACCTGCTGATCGTCGGAGCCGGAAACGCCTGCGTGCTCGTATCAAAGACGGCCGCATGCTTCAGCAGTTCTTTCCCGGCGTACGTGGTCTATTGTTGGTGGGGTTGTGGGATACCAGCAACGAGCGCTGGTATGGCGCCTCGATAGTTTGGAGCTACTCACCCGTTCGCATTCTTCGCGCGAGTACCGATCTCAATTTCGTCGCTGCATTCTGTGATGTGGTCCTGGCTGAAGTCGCGAGACTGGAGGCACAATTTGTGGATCGATCCAAGAACGACTTCATCTCCAGCATATCGCACGAGTTGCGTTCACCTCTGCATGGCATACTAGGCTCTGCTGAATGCCTAGAAGAGCGTGAGAATGATGCGGTCGGCCAGGAGCTTGTACGGTCCGTTATTAGTTGCGGTACCACTCTCCTCGATATCATAAACCAGCTGCTTCAATATTCGAGGCTAGACAATGGTGCACAACAAAGGCACACTCAGCTGCGAGAGTTCGGCAACGCAATGAAAGTATCGAAAGACTCGGTCACCGAGGAGGGCACGAGTGGTGTTGCGACGCCGGAGGTTGAGACCATGCTTTCACGTCTCACGGAAGAAGCAATCGACACTGCCTGCGCAGGCTTCGCGCATCAAGGCTTGACGGCATATCATAAGCAGGCTACGCTCCAGAGTCGAGATCACGACGATGCGGGAGTGCGACCCGCTATCATAGTGGACATAGAGGATGCATTTGACCCAGCATGGGCCTTGCATGTCACGACCGGTTCTTGGAAGCGCATATGCATGAACTTGGTCAGCAACTCCTTGAAGTATACCCCACGAGGTCGTATTGTTGTCTCTCTCCGGAAACACAAACTTGCTGATGACGGCTCTGGATTAACGGAAGTAACCCTATCAGTAGAAGACACTGGAATTGGGATGTCCGATGCATTTCAAGCAAACAATCTCTTCCGCCCATTTAGACAAGAGGACAGCCTTGCGCAAGGTACGGGACTTGGCCTCAACCTCGTAGCCAAACTCGCTAAGGCAGAAGGTGGCAAGGTGGTAGTCAAAAGCAAGAAGGGTGTCGGAACAACAGTCATATTCACGTCGCAACTGGCACCTGTGGCGACAGTGGACCTTGTTAGTCAAGAGATCCTGACCCCGTACACGGGGGTCATATACAACATGCTCGGCTTCGCACGGTCGGACGAACTCGATGAGGTCGAACCTCAGCGGGTTGCTGGAGATCGCAAGCTGGCCGATGTGCTAAGCTCAATGTGTCATGAGCTTGGCATGAAGCTGGATGCTGCAGGCGACGCAGCCACTGGCAGTCCCACACTTCGTCTGGTGCATGAATCGATTCTGGGTCCGAATAGTTCGTCCAAGGGCGACTCGTACAGAATATTGCTTTCTGATCCCAGTGTCGTCATATGCGCAAGCCGTGGTTCGGCACTGAGACTGCGGAAAGAGATTCGACAGAAGCCGTCCTCTGGCGGGGCTCACCAATTCATTTGGCAACCTGTGGGTCCGACGAAGCTCGCGAGTGCGATCGCCGCGTCCTTGTCCAGTGGCGATCCTGCGTCGACGGATTCGACGGACGCGGTACTCGATGTCGAAACAATGTTTACCTCCGGGAAAGCGGGAGCCGGCATTGCCCGTGTTGTAGTAGCCGACATGAGCGCTCCACAGTCCCCAGCATTGCGCACGGCCGAAGTCGCTTTGCGCTCCAAGATCGACGACGCAGAACGGTGCAGCACTCGGCCACTGCTCGAAGGCTCTGCGGAGGCTGTGACACACCCTGACGGGAGTCAAGCCGAGGTCGCAAAGACTTCGAGTACGCAGCGCTCATTGTCGCTTCTGCTCGTCGATGACAACGTATGAAGCATGCTATATATCCATGTCAAGTTCGAGCTAATATTGAATAGCACGTGAATCTCCGATTGCTGACCGTCTTTGCGAAGAAGGCAGGCTACCGCTACGAAACGGCGAGAGACGGTCAAGAAGCCGTTGATGTCTACAAACGCTCCACTCGGGCACCCCGTGACGGCTCGAATGACACCACTGCGATTCGGCAGCCGGATGTGGTACTCATGGACCTCAATATGCCGATCCTGGATGGCTTTGGCGCTACACGACAGATTCGTCAATTCGAGAAGGAGAGTGGCGCGCCAAGGGCAAAGATCATTGCATTGACCGGGCTTGGCAACAAGCAAGCTCAGGATCGATCATTTGCCTGTGGTGTTGATCTGTTCCTGACGAAGCCAGTGAGGTTGAAGGAACTGGGTGCAATTTTGAGTAAGTTGAGTATTGGCGACGAGGAGTCTCCTCGCGCGAAAGATGCTTGAGTGCACTGAGACGAAAGTACGATATGAGAGCCGCACCTTGCAGTGATTCTCTGCAACAGCCTGAAAGAGCCATGGCAAGCTTGTCGACATTTATGAAGGTATCGACATCTCACCTGGATCATCAGCAGTCCATAACTTCTATCGCGCGCGCCATGATGGGATCAAGACTTGTCGCCATCACCTCGAGACAGACCAATGCTCATTGAACCGTGACTAGAAGATTTCTAGCTTGACAACAGTACTGATGATCACGACGCGCATCTTGGCACCATCTTCAGGCAACCAGACTTCGACAAACCGATGGCGACGTGCTATTTAACCTCACGCATACGACGCAGCAACGCTCTCGCCCTTATACACGTTCGTCACAGCTCCATCAGCGATCTTGCCTGACTTCGCACCCTCGACACTGACGTCAGAAGAATCATTGATCACACCATCCTCCTGGGCTCGCTTTTTCTCGTCTCGACTCTGTAGAACGCGGATGATCAACGACAGGCTAACGATCGCGACACCCAGAGTAGCCGCGAAGATGAACCCGGCCCGGAACCGAGGGGCCTCGACCGTTCGCCAGACGGCAATCGTGAACCAGATCGATTGCAGGAAGCTGAACATGTTTGATAATGCGATGATTGCGCCTCTCATCTCATGGTCGTGAGGTATCAGATCCACGTACCACGCGTACCATACTCCGGGAACGCCCGCGCTGAAGTACAAGAAGTAGTACGCAGCCAACTTGTGTGCGTAAGAGATGTTCCATGCTGCCAGGCTGACAGCCCCAAAGAATGTGCCTGCCTGCATGATGAGAATCATCTGCCATCGCTTACCTTGCAGGAGACGCGAGTCCGAGATCATCCCGGCTAGGATTTGTACTACCAGGCCGACTGCAAGCTGTCCGGTCGGCCAGACATTGATCTCGTACACGGGATGCTTTGTCGACTTCAGCCATAGCGCGAAGACTGGTTGATAGCTCGGAAGACTGCCTTGAATGAAGAAGTAGCCCAGAGGCAGTAGCCAGAACTGCCAGTGACCTGCGATACGAGCTATCTTCTTCCGGTTCCACGGCGATGCACCAAGAGGCTTGAGACCCTCCCGAGCAAGCCTGGAACGTGCCAAGTGAACTTCGGCTTCGGTGAGGTAGAAAGCACGCGTCGTCTCAGGAAAATCAGGGAAGCAGAAGTACCCTGCTAAGCCGATAGGAAGACAGATGACGCCTGGCGTGGATGTCAGTGTGACCCTGCACTCAGCACAATACGCATCGCACGTACCGCAGATGATAAAGAGCCAGGACCAGCCTTCGCGGCCCCCTACGCCACTCAAGTTCTTGTAAGCAGCCGCCTGCAGATATCCGGAGAACATTTGCGACATCGCTGTTGTGGAATACTGAGAGAACCGATCCATTAGCTTCAGCCAGCACTCATACCGAAGCTGTGTGCTTACAAAGATAGTGAGCCGCTTGCCTCTCTCCTCTTTGGTATACCAGCTTCCAAGCATGTATATCACGCACGGGAAGTACGCCGACTCGAACAGGCCGACCAGGAACCGAATCGCATACAGCTGTCCTGGAGTCTTGATCGCCGATGCAGAGAATGTAGTGACGGTCCACAGGAGCTCAACAGTCGGGATGAGGAGTGAGGGTCGCACGCGAGTAACAAGCATGACGGCTGGAAGCTGACCGATCAGGTAGCCTGCAGTAAAGCAGTTCCCGGCGTATGTCAACTCACTCCCGTACATGCCGAGGGCCTCCTTCATGCCGGAGACGTACGCATTGTTGACGTTCGATTGATCGAGGTTCTTGCTGAAGTATCCCAACATTGCTATGGTCAGGAAGAAGCAATCGAGCTTGAATAGAAACCATCTCTCCGCTTTGGGCTTGTCAGGATCATCCCAGATGAAGCCTCGAAACGCTCGCCATGACCGGGAGAGGCGACTTCGCGATGGAGCTCCGTTGTACGTAAGTTCGTTGCCAGAGTCGGCATCAGCCTTGCCTTGGAGAGTCTCGACACCCATGTCGATATCGACATTCCGATGGACGTGAGTTGATATCTGTCCGCAGGAACTGTACTCGACGGTGCACTGGTGTCCAAAAGGCCCTGCGATGCTGCAGCGAGGAGACTTCAAGTTTGAAGTAACTGTACTTGGAGAAAGCCAGTCAAGTTGAAGCGCCCCCGACTGACTGAGATGCGTGGAGTGATGGAATCGCGAGAGGAGGTTCGTAATTCAGACGGCAGCGATCTGGCCACGTGCGTGCATCTTATATATCACCTGTCTAGACCTCATGGCGTTCATGGCGCCATCCAAACGAGGCCGGATACACCACAAGAAGCTGCTCACCTGGCCCACGCTGGTCGGCGCAGCTTCGGTATAGAAAAGCAGAGTCATGACACCATAGAGCTGCATATGGTATGCTACTCGCAGCAAAGCATATTTGAAGCAGTCGGATAACGTGGGCCAGGACCACAGCACATCAGATTCTTACCCTTCCAGCGCTGCCTTTCGAGGATATCAATCCGAAGCCTTCGGGCCACGCAGAACACGATCGAACTGAAGTCGGACTCAGGATATTGGATCGTCCTCAACCTCAGGTCCAGTATCGCAGTACTATGCGAAGTGTCTGTATCCGCAACGTTGAATTCTCGTGCACGGCTGAGACTGTGGGTAGCCGTGCTTGGGTATACCCGCATGGCCCTACGCGAAAGTGCACCGCATGCCGGGTGGTGTCATGGAGGGTGTGCAGAATACACTCGGCTGCACCTTTGCCGAACGCAAAAGCACCTTCACCTCAGGTCTGAGGGTTGGCCTATCACGCTGGAAATAGCTATCTACATTACAAAGCGCGTGGTATTTGGTCCACCAAAGGTTCAACATTGGGTCCGTCAGTAGTTTCCCGGCCAATCAAGTGGCTGCACTGGTCGATGGCGACATATGAGGCCATATAGGGCTTATGCAGGTCTCCACCGAAATCGATCACTTACTAGATGATACACGTGTGTACCCCGCTTCCAGCAAAGTATATGGGCACTGGACACACGCATAGGCGCAAGTCTTGGGTATCGTCCAATAGTGTGTAAAGCCAGTCAGAGCACCGCCGTAATGTCCACCATTACTACAGAAGCACCCAAAGTGCAACATTCGCTCAAGCCGAGTGCAGGTGTACAACAGTATGACTACAGCAACCTCATACCATACCAACATCCTCCAGAGACGAATGAGTCGCTTCCTTGGTCCGAGTTAGTCACTCTCGACCTTGAAGACTTCGATCGACCCGGTGGCAAGGAACGTCTTGCCAAGCAACTCGAGCACGCGGTCCATCATGTCGGGTTCTTCTACGTTAAGAACTATGGCATAGCCGACGAGCAAGTGCAGCAGCAATTCACTCTCGCCAAAGCCTTCTTCGAACTGCCTGTAGAGGAGAAGGAGAAGCATGAAGTCGACTATGCGAACGCTGACTACAACGGCTGGCGTCGTCCTGGTCGCCGCCCGATCGGCAATGCATTCGACAACATCGAGATCTTCAATATTCCGAAGTAATTCTCGTCGCCACCCTCTCCTATTTGTAATCGAAGCTGACGACCTCCCTGGATTCACTCCCGACTTTGAAGGCAGATACACGTACCCCGAACTGCTCCAAGCACACCTCCCCGAGATCAAGACATTCCAGCGTGCACTGCACACCAACGTGGTCTTGCCACTTCTTCGCTTGTTTGCGATCGTGCTTCAGCTTCCCGACGAGGATTACCTTGTAAACCAGCACACGTTCGACAAGAAGTCTGAGGACCACTCCCGGGTAAGTCAAATGTGCCAGCAAACCGAGCGGAGCTAACATCCAACACAGTACATGATCTACCACCCCCGCACAGAAGACGAGTGGAAAGCCGCCGATTACGGCAAGAAAGGCGGCCACACCGATCTCGGTACCGTCACACTCCTCTTCCGCCAACCCGTCGCCGGCTTGCAAATCCTCGGCGAAGACGGAAACTGGACCTGGGTCTCCGCGCAACCCGGCACCATCACCGTGAACCTCGCAGACACGATCTCGCAACTCACGGGCGGCTGGATGAAAAGCTCAGTCCACCGCGTTGTGGCACCGCCAGCAGATCAGCGAGAGTATAACCGCACTGGACTGCTATACTTCGCACGGCGGCATAACGATACGGTGTTGCTGCCTATAACGGACTCGCCTGTGCTGCAGAAGGCTGGCGTGAAGCCGAGATTTGAGGGGAATGTGACGATGGAGCAGTGGGTGAAGGCTAAGCAGACTTTGCAATTGAATCCGAAGATTGCGGAGGAGAGGTACGCGAAGAATGGGGATGGGACTGTGGAAGTGCTTGCGGGGTTCAGGGATCAGAAATATAAGGAATAAATTTGATTGTAGAGTCTGTTGCTGTAATATGGACTCAGTGAGTAAGCATCAGTCACAGCTGCGCGAGAAGAAGATGCTTGTACTGCCGAAGACCTGCCTTCAAGGCTAGTCATCTACGGGAGACATTGCGAGTAGTACCTGCGATGAAAGTCAGTCTCTGGGGTTCATAATTCAACTCGTGTCGGATGTCACTTACTGGCTCTGCGCCTTGCACGTGCCAGACGCGCAAGTCGTGGGTCCAGTCCAGCCCTGACCACCACACTGCGCATACAGCGAAGCCGACCCGCCCGCAGCACTCGTCGTGGTCGACGCCTTGGTCGTCGTAGTTGTGGTCGCCTTGGTAGTTGTGACAGCAGCGGTCGTCGTCGTCACCGGGGGTGCAGTAGTCGTCGTAGCCTTTGCAGTCGTCGTAGTCGTCCGGACGGATGTGACGAGCGTGGTCGAAGACGCAGGTGAGCCACCTCCACTACCGAAGGCCTGAACGGTTGGGCCGGGAATCTGGTAGGTGCCGGCAGCGTTGTTGTAGATGTCGAACAGAATCCCCGGGTCGGTAGCGCTGTAGAAGGTCTCCGGGCTGGCACCCTTGATCGTAGCAGAACCACCGCCGCTCACCATCAGGTTGACACATTGAGGGTAGGCTTGAGCGCCATTGGCGGACCTGGCCGAGTGCAACGCGAGGATCTCGTGACGCAGCACGTAGGCACCTGCCGCGAGGCTTGATGGAATTGTTACGGTCCAGCTGCGGTTGGCCACAGCGAGCTGGTCCTCGCCCCAGTAACCTGGGCTGGAACCAGAGACGAGACCTACCTGCTCGATCTTCGCGAAGTTGAGATCGGTCTTAGTGACGGTAGAGCAGTCGTTGTTGGGGCATGCAGCGAGGTAGTCGAGCACCGGGCCTGGTGATGAAGTGTCAGTTGGACCGCTTTTTGGTTCCCTTCATTGCGAGCTTTAGACCTACCCTGATGTCCTTCTGGCCAGCTGTTGCTCCAGTACAACGTCACCTGTCCACCTGCAGTCACCGGGATGTGCAGCCCTGCGGGTGTGGCACTCTTATGGCAAATGATATCTGCTGTCGCGAAGCTGTCCGGCGACACGAAGCCAGAGTCTAGGGCTTTGGTGTCCCATCCGTAGACCTTTGGATGATTGGCTTGGTACGCCAGCTGAATATCGAAGCCAGGGTACCACGTCTTGCCTACTGTGGCGCCGATAACGAAGCCATGAGAGTGCACAGTGGGGAGGATGGAGGCGAGAAGCGCGAGCTGCTGGGCGGTGAACTGCATCTTGGCGGACCTGCGTCAGGAGCAACAGAGTTTGGTGGAGGATAAAACTGCAAGTCCATTATGCCCGCCAGGAGGAGGCTTGGTCTATATACCAGTACGCGCCCTGCGACATCCCGCGTCTCGAGGTCCGGTCAATTGACGGGTTGCGCAGTACCATAGTGGCGGCACCAAGCGAGTGGCATTCGGAGCGTGTACGTCCGCGAATGTATGCCGGAGGAAGGGCGTGAAGCCTGGATTAAGCATCGGTATGCTTGTTCAGAACTCGGAACGTGTCGATCCGCCAAGCCCGCGCCGAAAGCGATCGTTCTCATCAATGTGTAACGGCAGCGCCGGCCCTGTGCGGACTGTAGCAGCAGACCAGCAGATGAGGCATGCGGTCAGTCGAACGGATGAGACGGCGCTATATGTAACTGCCGTCGCATCTCATACTTGCGCAATCCGTCTCAGTAGCACGGTGCGCGCTATCAGCCATGCCCAACGACATCAAGTCCAGCGACACAGTGCAATTCAGATAGGCCGACTGCGCAGTCTATCGTTCACAGGCTGCTGTCGTGATCGCAGAGGGATGACACGCATGCTATGCTCGTCGTGCTAGCCCATAGCATTCATCTCCATGGTCCCGAACGAAGGCATTCCGAGCTCGCAATACGGTGCGTAGTAGCACTACCTTCGTAGGACTGTATCGTGGATCTCATCTACTTCGTGTCTTATTCGAGTTTACGCGACGATATTCACATCACCGCGCAATTCTCCTCGTCCTTCTTCTGGTCCTTTCTTGTGAGCCTGCCATTGGCAGGCGCGGGCTTCTGTCCCTTGCCGCCGCTCTTCTTCAATTCCTCAAGCCGCTCAAGCGCCTTGGGAAACTTGTACGCTGTAGTCACAGTCAGCATACTCCGTCCGCGTCACGCAAGGATCATTGCATCTTACAAGCAGCCCTTCCATACCACCGTCTCGCCTCCTCAACATCCCTCGGACAGCCGATCCCCTGCTCACTAAAGTAGCCCATAGCGAACAAAGCCTTCGCCAGCGGCGGCTCGCTGCCTGCAGCCTTCCTCGCCCAAAGATAAGCCTCCGTGTCGTTGTGCTCTAAGATGCCCTCAGCACCAGTCAAATACCAACCGCTCAATGCCAGCTCGGCACGATGCTCGCCTTGTGCGGCCGCTTTCGAGTACCAGCCAATACTAGCGCGATTGTCGATGCCGAGACCCAGAGTACCGTACTCGTGCGCCTGCCCGAGACGATATTGTGAGTGCTTGTACCCCAGATCTGCAGCCTGGCGGAAGAGCTGCAACGCGTACGCATCGTCTGCAATGAGCTTGTTGCGGAGCTCGGGGTTGGTGTTGCCGGACTCGTACAGCAAGCCTAGCTCATGCAGGGCGTGTGGATTGTCTTTGTCTGCCCGCTCGGCAGCGCGCTTCAGCCAGGAAGCTGCTTCGCCGATGTTGCGAGGGGTGCCCAGCAGGCCCTTGAGTAGGATCATGCCGAGCTTGAACATTGCTGGGACGTCGCCGAGAGCTGCAGCGCGTCGGTACCATTGAACTGCTTTTGGGTAGTCGCGCCGCGTGCCACCGCCTTCTTCGGGGCCCATCTCGCAGCAAACTGCCGTGCGGTACGCTGCTGAGGGATGACCAGCTTTGGCAGCGGCTTGATAGAGGTTGAAGGCTTCTTTCGTGTCTACTTGGAGGCCAAGGAGACCTTGACCATAGCAGTCTGCGAAGTAGAACTGGGCTTCAGGGTAGCCAGCTGAGACAAGTTTCTTGATGCGTTTGTGGGCGTCAAGAATATACCTCTCCCGGTTCCGTTGACTGGTTTTAGCATCAAGCCGACCGTTATCCGAGGCGAGCGTGTCCGCGGCTTCGATCAGTTTTTTGGCGTAGAGCAAAGCGGTCCTATTGCTGGCAGGATTTGCCTCGGCAGCCGCACGCAGGCGATCGAGTTCGTCGTGGGTTATCGGGCGGTCCGAGATATCAAAAGATGGCTTGCGCGACTGCGTTGAAGAGACCGACTGCTTGTCGTAAGTCCTCACGGGCGGTGGCTGATTGTTCGCAGCTGGAGGACTGGATTGCATCAAGCCTGGCCTGACAGGTGTCGGATGTTGAGGCAGAGCGTCCGGGTCGCTCTGCCTTCGAGGCTGACCGGGTCCGGGTGCTGACCGCTGCTGAGTCAACGGCGCTCCATTCATCTGAGCATGCATTGCTGGCGGCGACTGTAGACCTTGCCGTTGGGGAGGAGCACTGCCCATCCGCGGCTGACCCGGGTCTGTCATGGCACTCTGTGAAGTCGCCAAGCGATCAAAGTCCGGTCTTTGCGCTGGGCCGCGGCCGCTGGGGTGGATGCCTTGCAAGTGTGCAGGTGGAGGAGGTCCGCCGCGTACTGGCATACCGCGAGCATCATCCATGGATCGACGTTCTTGTACGTCGTTGGCGTACGGTGGACGAGGCTGTGAATACTGTTGCTGCTGCATCGCTCGAGGATCGGGTCCATGCTGTCTACGAGCGTTTGAATGCTCCCCAGGTACATCAAAGACGAAGCCATTGGGAGCTGTCTGAGGCTGTCCGCGTACATTTGCCAGATTTGGCTGAGAGAATGCTGCAGCCTCATGTTGTGCGTACGGTGGTCGACTCTGTACTGGCAGCGATTGCACACTGTCCCCACTTTGCTGCCGTGCGAACGCTGGCATTGGTGGTGGCGCAGTCAGCGCTGCACTATCGGCAGGCTGACGATCTGCTGTTTGCAAGCGTTTGTGTAGTTGCGAGGTTTGACTTGGTGCTGCGCTATCGAAGTCGGGCATCTCCTGTTCGATCTCCTGATCTCGTGACGCCGGCACCGGGGCCACTTTCACTGGCTCTACGGCGTTACCACCGTAGTAGCCTGCGTACACGTCGTCGACACTCGAATCGTGAGGATGGTGCTGACTTGTCTGTGGTTGCTGAGCGTGTCCATTGTGATGGGGTGGCTGAACGGCTCGTTGCTCCAGAGGCGAGTCAAATTGGGAGTACTGCGAGGTAGGACTGAAAAGTTGCTCCTGTGGCTGGCGTGCGAGAGGCGATCGTGCAGCCTGTGCAGTCGATGGTCGCGGAGGAACGTAAGCTGGTGACAGAGGCTGATGATCCATCGCGGTAGGCCTTCGTGCCTGCGCTTGGGCGGTGTCAATAGGGACGACCACTGGAGCTTGTCGTGATCTCGACTGTGCACCATGTCCTTCGCTGTATGGACCGCGACTGGCCTGCTCGTACTGCGCCATTGAATGTTGAGGTGCGTCGCCGTAATGAGGTCGGCTGACACCTGGATCAGGCCTCGAATCTCGAGCCGGCGCATCACGCGTGTACTGATCTGGTGATCTATGCAGCACATCATTCCGCGGCTGCGAAGGCTCGTGACTTGGTTCGTATGAGAAGGGCTGGCGCTCGAGACTCGGCCTATTAACCTGTAGGTGTTGTTCGGCCTGCGCAGGTGTCACATCCTGATGACTGTTGTCACGGGAAAGTGGTGGACGTGAGCTTGAGGTTGAAGGCCGGGGCTGCTCTTCGCCGCTCCGCATGCTCATTGCACTGCCACCACGGCGTGCTTCCTTCTTTTTCGTTGGGAAGGTCGGAAATGCAGTGTCTTGCGCTAACGTCTCCGGTCCAGCTGCAGCTGCGTGCATCTTTGCACGCTCGCTAGCCTTCCACTCATCCATGGTCATCTTCTTAGGATCCGGCTTTGTGACTTTCGCAGGTGCTGACGGCAGGACCGGACGTAGATGCTGCCCGTTGCTTTGCCCATTAGAACGACTGGTGGGCTCTTGATATGCAGGCTGCTGTGGATGCCCAGACCGCTGCGATCTGGACTCTGGCACAGTGTTCACTGGCGCTTCCGTACGCTGCCTTGAAGCTTGCACTGGTTGTGTTTGCTGTTGTGGGGCATAGCCATTGCGAGGGTCATGCCGGGGCATCTCTCTAGCACTCTGCTGTTGCTGCTGCTGAGGGAGTTGCATTTGCTGAGCTACAGGCTGCACTCGAGAATCTTGATATTGGCCGTTTGACGAGGGTTGGCCAGACCTCCCTTGTCGCTGCTGATACCTCGGGTCATAGTATCGTTCCTGTGCCGGTTGACTTTGCTGTCCATACTGATCGTCTTGTCTTTGACGACCATTGACCGGAGGCTGCGTGTAGCCGTTCATTGGCTGTTGAGCATATTGTTCCGAGCCATGCTGGGCATACCCAGACTGCTCGTATGCGCCAGGCTGCTGCTCATAGCCTTGGTTTCCGCTATGATAGTCGCCATGGTCACCATTCTGATAGAGTTGATCTGCCCTATAGCCTTGATCGTATCCTTGATAGTCATTATACTGCTGCTGTTGCTGATACTGAGGGTGCTGCTGCTTGCGAACCGGCGCTTGCTGCTGCTGCTGCTGCTGCTGCTGCTGCTGCTGTCCATGGTATGCTCTCCGTGGCGGCTCGTACGCCGCGGCCTGGTCGTATGCCATACCTTAGTCAAGCAGAATAGGCCGCCGGCGGGTGAAGTGGGAAGAAAGAGCGAATGTAGTCCAAGATCAGTCAGTCCATGCCATGTGCAGCGAGGTGATGAAAGTGGCGCAGTCCTCGCCTACGCAGTAAGGCCGTCAGCGCATGGTATGTTGGAAGTTGGTCTCTCCTGGGCAGTGTAATCAGTACAGTCGAGTGTGTGATACACAATAACGTCGCATATGCGAGGCGCAACAGGTTTCGAGCCGAGATGCGGCCCAGGTTCATGCAACATTGATTGTCTCAGCCACTATTGCGGAGTGCATGAACGCGACACGCGACAAAGCTTGCTCACTACTTGTGGCGTCACTGCAGATGCACTTTTGAGATCTGCATCCTGTCGAGCTGGGAGGATTCTCAGGTGCCCATCCGCGCATTTAGAGATTGAATCGGCGAGGAGGTGGGCAAGACGCCAACATGCCACCCAAAGCACCCCCGACGGCGAAGGTCACCGTACAAGGGTCCAAGAAGCGCAAAGATCCTCCCAGTTCTGCTAATAACAACTTCAACCACCCACCGAAGAAGCCTCGACCCAATGGATCAAGCAATCAGACCTCCAAGATCCGCGACGCGCGCACGCTCGCCACCCAGACAACGTCCAAAGCGTTCAAGCATGGCGGACTTGACGTCGACAAATTCGTCAAGTCGCGTGAATATGAAATCCGCGCGCTAGAGCAAGGACTTGTGCGGAGTAAGAAGGCTCTCACGAAGCGGGCTTTCCAGCAAGTACCAAAGGAGCTGAGGCGGCGCACTGCAAGTCACAATGTCAAAAAGGTGCCCAAGAGGCTGCAGGAGAGGGCGAAGAGGGAGGTATGTTGTTGCTCCTGCTGTGATAAAGAATGGGGATGAAGGTGGGTTGCCGTGTTACGGCGTACATAGCCGTGGTAGCTAACAGCAAGTTGTAGATGAAAGATGACAAGACGCCAACCGGAGCTGCGAGACGGAAGAAGCCAACAAGGCACATGCGGTTACGACTCGAGACTGCGAAGAAGTTGCGAGCTTTGGGTGCGAAGCGGAAAGCTACTGCTGAGAAGGCAAATGTCGAGACTGTAACCGTCAAGCCTATCGTTGACCCAGCTCAGCCGTCCATAGACTCAGCTCCTTTGCCAAAGCCTGGACCATTCAAGCCACGCAAACCCAAGCCTAAGAGAGCTGCACTTGCTGCACCGCTAGTCCCCAACGTCAAGTTCCGTAAACGCCAGAAAGACAAGTCATGGCTTCCCACGCACCTCTTCCACGCTAAGCGTGCTCGCATGACGACACCTAAAGAGCCTCTGTGGAGATTCTCATTACCTCTCACGCCGACTGTGAAAAGCTATCGGCCAACGCATCGAGCCGCCAGCGAGCGTGGGGCAGTGTGCTGGGATGTCAGCTATGTATCCACGATCGCTTTGCATGGCCGGGAGGCTAGTGTTGTGGGTATGCTGACAGCGCTCGGTGTTGATGGTGCTGCGTTAGGCGTGAGAGGCAGTAATTGGAGAAAGGGCAAGAGCGCGATGGAATTCCTGTTGCACGAGCGAGAGGCACCATGCGCCCCGATCGCGCCTGTTGTGGTCTTGTGGTGTCCATCCGACGGAGCTGGTGCGGAAGACACCAAAAAGCGGCAGTTGTTCCTTCGCGTGCATCCATCAGCCTTCTTTCAACTGTGGGAGGAGGTGCTTCGGCTCGGTAAGGTGGCAAAGCCAGCAGTCATGGTAGAAGATTTGAGGTATGAGATTGGTGGCATCGAGGTTATCGGTCCAGCATCGACTGAAGCACTACTGAGTGCGCTGTGGCCGAGCATCATTGCTGATGGCCCGAACGATACGCATGTTGATTCCATCGCCATGACGTTCGCGGGCCTTGCTGGACTCACAAACCCAGCTATTCTTCCAACCGGAGCTCTATTGCCGCTCACGATACAAGACCCGCGTCTCTACCACCCGCCTCGCCCAGTCAAGCCACCCAATACGCCGGATGCGCAGCAGAAGCTACTGGAGCGTATCGCGATCTGGCCGCCGGACTCGCATGAACTCTCGCCAGGCATCTTCGACCGCAAGACCCGCGTTTCAGCATCTTCGTCTCTTCCAAGTCAAAAGGCCATAAATCGCCGCAAGGCTCTCGCAACTCCAGGACGATACCCCGAGCCCGCTCTGAAAGATCCTCGTATCCCAGCCCTCCTCTTCGCCTCACCCTCTAGACCTCGAAGCAAGTCCCAGCAAGCAACCTGGCACCTCATCCTCCCCTGGAAATGCGTGCAACCCGTCTGGTACAGTCTGATGTACACCCCGCTGTCTACCGGCCAGCAGCCGAGGTGCGGAGGACAGGATGAGCAGAGGCAGCTTGCGCTTGAGAGAGGGCAACCGTGGTTCCCTGGAGACTTTCCAGGCACGAAAGCGGGCTGGGAGTGGGAGGTCAAGGAGGCGGGGAGGAGGTTTGAGAATTGGAAGAAAAGGCCGAAGAGTAAGAGGACTAGTTGGGAAGCGATTGATCTTGGCGATGGGAAGAAGGGTGAGGTGGGCATGGGGTGGGCCTGTGATTGGACTAGGCTGGTGATGGGGCCGACGAGTGCGGACGTGGTGGATGACGGAGAGGCAATGGATGTTGATCCGCCAGCAGCACTAGAAGCCACAACGGAGCAGGACACCACCACCATGATGAACGGCCAACTGCCTCCGAAAGCCACCGCACTGTCAGCAGCCACGGCAGCGCCGATCACGACGACGGTACTCCCTGTGCCTTCACTGTTCCCCAACGGGCCTCCAGCACATCTCCAGCATATGCCCTCGGCGCAAGCCCACGCCCTCCTCAACACTCTCACACTCGAACCGGGACTCCCAACAAACGCTCTCATGACAGTCCGTGTCAACCTCCTCACCCGCGGGCTACCAAGCGTCTGCGCAAGGATCTACCGTCTGCCATTATCGCCCACGCATCGTGCCGCCTGGCTTGCACTCCATTCCCGCCACAAACCGCCGAAGTCAGCAGCACGCGCGCTCCCAAACAAAACGACACTTGCCACCCTCCCCATTCACGAACAGCGGCGAATATTAGCTGCTTCATTGCTTGAGCCAGCGAGAGCGGGGGAGGAGAAGTATCCTGCTTGTCCGGCAGAGGACGATCTGATCGGGTTTGTGACTAGCGGGAACTATGATCTGGGTGGTGGGAAGGGCGTTGGAATTGGTAGTCTGCTGGTCATGAAGGTGCTGGGGAGAGGCGAGGGCATGGCAGAGGGAGGCGAGGGGAGGTATTGCGTCATCAGGAACAGTGGGGAGAGTGTGGGCAGGTTGGGGATGTGGGAGGTGGTATAGTCGGACACAACAATGAGCTGCTCAAAGCAGTTCTATTGCACATCCCTGCCCTCGCCTCTCCAGAAATCCGAGTAGTGGTAACGCTCATATAAGCTCGCCCACAGCAGTAATTTGCTACGCTTCGTTGTCCGTAAGACTTGGTGGGAGTTCCAAGTTGAGAGCGTAGGCACTAGACGGCAATGTGCTATCGCTCCGCGACGGTGGTGGACGAGTTCTACCATTGCCGGTACGCCAGTCGGAGCACAGAAGGTCAGTCCTCCTTTCCGAGGATTGGAAACGAAGCTAGCTTTCGAGCTTGCAGTGGCGGACACTGCGGCAGGACGTCACTCCCACGTGGCAGCACATGCCGCATTAAGAACTTCGTCATCGGGCGAGATTGCGGTTGTCAACACGGCGGCTTTGTGTGACAACAATCGCGATGTGAAGCACTTCGGCTGGCGGAGTACACCTTTCCGTCCTTATCCTTACTCCCAGTCGCCTTCGCCATGGATTCTCCGATAGCGACAGCGACGCTGCAAGCCACAGCATTAAGCGCGCTGAGCAACGTGCTAGGCCAGCTACTTACATGCTACAATGCAAAGGTACGAACGGCGCGTTACGCCTTTCAAGCTTAGAAGGTACTGATTATCGACGTCAGATTCCATACAACATCTCCCTCACAGATGTCATTACTTTCGCCCTCTTCTCGTTCCTCTGCTGCCCTCCGAACTACCTCTGGCAAGCCTGGCTCGAGGCCACCTTTCCCGGCTACGCGACCTCCCTCCCGCCGCGCGAGAAGGAGAAGCTACTCGACGAACTCGTGACAGGTTCGGCATCTGGCATCTCGTCTCCAGAGTCTCTCAAGTCCCGAATCACAGCCGCAGTCACCTCAGCCTCTGCCCCAGACGTCCAGAAAGCCAAGCGATCCTTGAACATCAAGAACACAGCGATCAAATTTACCCTCGACCAGACGCTAGGCGCGGCTTTCAATACGATTCTTTTCATTCTCGGGATCGCTGTTCTACGCGGCCAAGGGTGGCAAGCCGGACTCCAGCAGACTCGAGAGGGCTTCTGGCCGCTGATCTCCGCTGGGCAGAAGCTGTGGCCTGCTGTGAGTTTGATCAATCTGACACTCGTGCCTGTGGAGGCGCGGACGACGTTCGGGAGTTTGGTGGGCGTAGGATGGAACGTGTTCTTGACGCTACTTAGTGCGAAGGGAAAGGGGAAGGTGCATTGATGGGGTCGATGGTAAAGCATAGAAAAATAGAGGTATTCACTCCAACGCATCTGCGACTCGATAGACTGAGACTCGTGGTCGAGGTCATACTATCCAAGGCGCTCGTTGAGAACTGATCGCAGCCCAAGGTCTTCGATCCACCACTATACACTGTGCGCCAACGGTCATAACGCGCCCACCAAACTACCAGAGCATCGCCACACGCGCGAAGTCCATGTCCGAATCTCTGACGCATTCATGCTCCGCGTGATAAGCGCACAGTTGAGCGCCTGGAAAGTTTAGCCGAAGCTTCGATCGTGATAATCAACAGCGGATGCTTACGTTTGAAAATACCAATCATGTACGAGTCTGCAGCCCGTTGCAAGTCCTCCACAGCCGATGGCTCGATTCGGAGCTCCAGCTCGACGCTCGCTGCGGCACTGTATCAGAGGCGAGCGACAGCAGATGGTGGGAGCTCAAGGCCGCAACCCTTGCCCGGGATAGTGGTACCTTCAGCTACGTTCGCTGGGATCGTGTCAGTGGGCTGGGTGCCGGCCATGCAGCGTGGCCGGCAGGTGGTGTCGAACTTACCCTGGAGCTCTCTGCTGCATAGCAGGCCCTTCTCGACAACGGTGGGGAGGTTGTTCGCCTGCGTGATGTACTTCACCGCCGACATGTACGCACGCAGTCTCAGCCTTGCACTCGATACTTGAGGGTAGGTCTCCTCGGGGAATCTGCTGCTTCGCGCGTCACGGCGCATACCTTTCGCGTTCGCTTTGCCGATGCTCGCTCTCGAAGATGGAGGTGCAGTGCTAGTCAAGCTTTCCATGCTGGCGAATTGGGTGCACTGTGTAGACAGCAAAGAACGATTGAAGCAGAGCGTGGAGGAGCGAGAATGTCCTCGTGCCAAACCTTTGCAAAGTAGGAGTCTACGATCATATGGTCAGACTTTCCATCGCCTGGATGCCCTACTTCCATCATCCCCTAAATGACATGCTGTCGCTCACTTGCGCTCCAGGGACATCGTCACTTCGTGGCCATCATCTGCGCAGATTGAGGCTGACTCGAGAACGAGCTTACATCGCTGTCAAACATGCCTTACGTGTAATATTGTGAAATTCTAGGTTGTTGGTTTTGCGATCGGTACCCTGTTCACGGACGCAAAGCGCTGTGTTGGATGAAGCCACAGAGCTGGCTTGTGCAGGAGAACCTACGCCTCGTCGGAAACCTTGGCTGCGCTATCTCGTCCTGATTATATACAATATCGATCAACCCATTTCCAAGTCGCTTTAGCTCACATGGGAGAGCGCCAGACTGAAGTTCACTTCGGTTTAGCATGCTGTGCGGTATCTGGAGGTACTGTGTTCAATCCACAGAAGCGACATAGCTTCTGCCAGCGATCACGCTGGCACGATGATATTTTGTCGTTTTGTCGTATCGTACTGGACCAGATGAAGTTCGCCGGTGCGGTGGTCCCCATCGTTCTTTCCCTTGTGCCCACAACGCCAAGGCACCAAGGCAACCTTCACTTCGGCATCGCCAATGCACGGCCCTCTCAGCCGTGGAATCAGATATATTCGACGTCACGCCCTTGACACCCTCCTTCTTCATATCTCGTGCAAGCATATGCCAGCAACTTTCTTACACACCGCAGTGCTTCAGTCCCGGTATGCGCTGGCGATGTAACAATTGCCGTTAGTCAGAGCGAAGGTAAGTGCGCCTGTCAAATGCTTGATGACGTCTCGTTGTCACGCGGCTCAACACAGCTCTTTCTCGCAAACATCTCACTCTCCGACTTCACGCACAAACCCCCCAATGCTCCAATAGCAAGACCTATCTCTTCCCTACTTCCTGCCATAATATCACGCTCGTTTTGTCGCAATGGAGAAGCTCATTCTCCGCGGCGTCATGTACGGCGCCGACAAGATTCCCGACCAGTGGTTCGACAAAGTCCCCGGAGGCTTCTACAAGCAGAAGGAGGAAGAACGCCGCGAGCGTGAGCGATCTCGACGCCGCGATGGGCATGGCAGGAGCGGTGGCGGTGGACGCGATCATCGCAGAGAGGAGCCCAGACACCGGCGCTACAGTGATGAGTACGAGGATCGCAGTCGCAAACACAACACCAACGATGACGGCCATGGAATGCGGCGCAGTGCGACGAACGGACAGGCGCCGAAGAGGTACAGCCGTGGCGCTAGCTCTGTGGATGGAGGTGATGATGAGGGCGATCCGTACTTTGATGGGGATCGGCCGAAGCATGTGGGAAGACAGCATGTTGGGAGACAGGAAAGGTATGATACTAGGGACGATGATCGGTATGGGTATGAAGATGGGTACGGACGACGAGGCAGACGTGAGGAAGAAGGGAGACATGAGCCACCCCCGCTCGGAAGCGACAGCGGCAGGGGCAAAGAATACGTTGCGGCGGCGACTGCTGCTGGTGCTGCAGCTGCGGCGCACGGCCAACGAGATCGCGGTGAGCCACCTGCGAGTGGAGGAGCTGGTGGGTATGTGCCTTACGCGCATCTTTACGGCGAAGACGCAGCACGTGGCTCAGTCGCCGGCTCAGTGCAGCCCAACAGCATGAACCAAGTCGGCGCCGCCTTCAGCCCGCCAGCCTCGACAGCCGGTGCGGTAACCGCCCGTTTCGCCGATGAAGTCGACTCCCGCTACCCCGACGACGATTACGACACCGGCTACATCCCTCCCGCCCGGGTTCCCCGGCACCGCTCCCCTTCTTACGACAGCTACGACTCCCGCCCGCGTCGCACGCGTAGCGAGCGTCGACGTCCCTCCGACCACCCCTCCTCGCGCAACAAGTCCCGTGGTAAGTCCCTATCACGCATGAAAGAGAACTTCGATACCTCACAGAAGGGCTTGGGTTACGGTGGGGTGGGTGCGCTGGCTGGCGCGGCGATAGGGAAGGATATGGGCAAGGGACCGTTACCTGCTGCTATTGGGGCTGTGCTTGGAGGTGTTGGTGCTAATGCCCTTGGAGCTAGGGAAACGTTCGTTGATGACTGTTTCATTGTATCTAATAAATCGGGAAGATCGTACGAGGGACAGATGAGGGAGAGAGATGGGTAAGGCTATAAGCATACCCTGCGCGATCGTCTCTACCATACTGTTTGGCAGAGCTGGTCACTCACTTCCACTCTATCCCCTTCCAAGCTCTTCCCCCCTTCCTGACCTACCACTTACTGACACCCATTCACTACAGCCGCAAAGAACCCCTCCGCCGCTCCGATTCCCGCGACCGCACGCGCGACTCCCGCGAGTACAGTCATCGCGACCGCCCAAGCGCTGCCAGAACCGTCGAGACTGGTCCTACGGAGTAGTATTTCGAAGACAAGATTTCACGGCTGGTACCGCTGAGCGAGCAGCTGAGGGCTGAGTATGCGGAGAGGCGTGGTGAGCGTAGGAAGGAGAGAAGGCAGGAGAGGGAAGGGATGGAGATCAGGGGCCAGTCTAGAGACGAGAGGGAGGCGGGGGCGATCAGGGACGAGAGAAAGGCGATCGAGCGCGAGCTGACGGAGAAGAAGCAGGAGCGAGACAGGTATGAGCATGACGCTGTGTATGGGCCATTTGGGGGACGGTGATGGGTGTGGGAGACTGGACCGTTGGGGTTTGGGAGCGTGGCGTTGCCGATGGGTTGCTACTTTTTTGGTCTTCCTACGAGGGGAAAGTTTGGCATCCTGGGTCTGGAGCGACTCATTAGCCTAGCTGGATGCACATCGCGTTATGTTATGAGAATGAAAAGCAGCCGCCGTGACTTCATGGCTCGTTAGCAATACACGTACCGCCTCTCACCCAAGCTTCTCACTGATGTAGTAACTTCGCGAATCACTGGCGCAGCTGGCTTGATGATAGCACAGCCTACGATCCACATATCTTGAGAAGGCTGATGAACTAATGCCTCAACTTGGAGTGGGTGGTCCTGTAGAGACGTTAGCCTCGTGTCACTTGCGCGTCAAGAAATAAGCGCGGTCCGCGTCATTCCAGCTCCGATCTTTGAACAATCACATGTTTCCATGTTGCATCCTTCGATACTTCTCGTCCTTCACGAACAACTTCCCTGTTCACTTCGAGTCACTCCTTCACCACCGCCGCATGCTGTCCTCCGCTGCCTCGCCTCTGCACAATCGTGCCGCAATCCGCGTATGACCTGCATTCAGCACGTCAACTCTCGCGTCATCGCCGACCATGCCTACCCTTGAAGATGTTCTCGCAATAGCGAATCAAAGCAGGCCGATGATACCGATGTATATCCACCTACTGGCCTCCGCTCTCTTCCCGATCGTTACGGGCGCTCATGCGTCCCTCTCCCGGCCCTCGACAGCAGCCAAACCCGCCAAAGACCATATCGACGATGAGGACGACGATGAAGACGACACACCGACACAGATGGAGGGCCTGAGTCCTAGAGACGCCATTGTGTTCCCCGTGACAGCTGGTCTGGTCCTTGCGGGACTCTACTGGGCGATCAAGCGGTATGGAGCTAAGGTTATAAATCTGGTATTTGGGTACTACTTTGCTGGCGTCGGGCTTTTTAGTGTGGGCAAGATAATTAATGATGGGTTGGGGCTGGGGTTAGGGATGGTGTTCCCTGGGTATTACGCATGGAACGGACGGGTCTGGAAGATCGAAGCGTCGCAGCGGAAGGCGTTAGCTCTACATGGTGGAAAGGAGAGGCAGGATGGGATGAGGGAGTCGAGGCAAGGACCCTTGCCTGGATCGTTGGGGAACTTGGGACTCGCCGACAGTACGGGGGAGTGGCTATGGAGTTTGCGAGGACTGTCGAGGCAGAGGTACAGCGTCCAGGTTTACGTCAAGAATGTCGTGGACTCGAAGTCGATCCTCACAGCTCTGAATGTTCTCTCGGCCTTTGCTGGCACTGGCATCATCGCATATAACCACTTCATCGACAAGCCCTGGTGGCTTACGAATCTACAAGGGTTTGCTGTCTCTTATTCGGCCATGCAGCTCATGTCACCCACGACTTTCGCGACTGGATCAATGATACTGGGTGGGCTCTTCTTCTACGACATCTGGGCGGTGTTCTTCACACCATTGATGGTGACAGTGGCGAAGAATCTTGATCAGCCTATCAAGTTGCTGTTTCCAAGGCCTGATGAGCCAGGCAAAGATGGCGCAGACCCGGTAAAGAGCTATAGCATGCTTGGACTCGGGGATATTGTCCTTCCTGGTCTGGTGATCGGATTGGCATTGCGGTTCGATCTGCATATGTACTATCTCCGAAAGCAGCGATCGCTCACGATAACCACTGAAGCCGGCGAGACGACCACAGAGGTGGTGAAGGCCGAGTACACGACAGCAACTGGCCTGTTTGGTTCTCGACTCTGGACTATCGGCGTTCCGGCTAATCTCAAGCCTGCAGCTCTGATCGCAGCAGCTTTCCCGAAGCCATACTTCACCGCATCACTCATCGGCTACGTGATTGGCATGCTCACTACACTCGGCGTTATGACAATATTTCAGCACGCGCAACCTGCTCTGCTATATCTCGTGCCCGGCGTGTTGATAAGCACGTGGAGCACAGCAATCGTCCGAGGCGAGCTAACGGAGTTCTGGAACTACACCGAAGCTGTGAACGGTGAGCCCGAAGACCCAGCAGCTGATGAGAGCAAGTCGACGGACGAGACCGAGAAGGCGAAAGCCGCACCCGATGTCGAGCCACAGACTTGGTGGGAATGGACACGTGAGCATGTCCTCGGGTCACCGGAAAGCTCCGAAAACAAAACGTCGGATGTCTCGCCGAAAGACGCCGAGAAACCGCGATCGACGCTGGAGAAACTTGCTATCGAGGCACCGGACCGGATGTTCTCACTAGAGGTGACTCGTTATGTGCCATCGGCGCGTGGTAAGAAGTCTGACAGCGATCCCAAGTCGCTGGATCAGCAGGGCATGTCCTCCGAGGCGGCGGTCTCGAGTCGACTGACTCCTGTCACTACTTCGGCTTCGGAGTCTGGGTCTGAGGACGCTGTGCTTGTGGGCGAGGATGGCGATGATGAGGAGGATGCCGAGAGGTATCCGACGAAGCGGGTCAACCGGCGTTCGGTCAGGCATGTTGGCTGAAAACTGAGGGAGCGTTATGACATCTACTTCTACGGCATGGCATATCCAAGAGATACGAACGGTCTGGGGAGGCACAGATAGAGGCATCGGTGAAACCTCGACATAGACATGGCTATAGGCAGCATAGACACGACCATAGATCTGCGATTGCTGGAGAAGGATGTCCATCAGCGAGCGTTATCTTCAAGCTCTATATCTTCCATCGCAGCTAATGCCCGTTCAGACCGCGACCACTCGACATCTGCCTTCCGCTGCAACCCCTCAGCCCGCTTCCTGTCCCGTCTCACATCTGCAGGCTCCCACTCATCGCCCTTCTCGCCATGGACTGGCTTTGACACAGCATGGAGTAGCCCTTGACGAAACCTCCCCTTCCTTTCCTCATTTACCACAAATCTCGCGTTGGCGACCGTGATCAATGTGCTGAGATACTGCTCCGTTACCATCAATGACACCTCGCCTGCATCGTCCGCAGACCCGATGATCGAGTCGAATGCAAGGCCGGCCGTGCGCACGGCTACCATCACCATGCCATCGCTGCCGATGGAGCTTATGCCGCTCTCGCGGAAGCCTGATGTGAGCGCTGCTGAAAGGGCGTGCTGTGCTTGCGCGAGAGAGGAGCAGAGGATGTGGAGAATCTGTTGAGAAAGAAGGACGATCAGTACTTACCATGTGCCCGCGTGGCGTGCTCAGGCGTGCTTACGAGGGGTTCGAATTTGAGGTGGACGTAACGAGTTTTCTCGGGGTCGGATGGGAAGTCGATGGAGTGGGAGCTTGGCAAGCCGAGTAGACGTAGTAGAGCGCCGTCTTCGCTACGGTCGTCCAAATTCACGGGATCATGGGAAACGTAGAGCCATTGCCCAACGCCCTTGCCACCCGTAGTCGTCTTTCCCGCAATGCCTTCGTCCTCAGTGCTGAGACTTGAGCTTTTGGGGGACCCTTCTAAATACACAGCTATACGTCCTGAGCAGCTGCTTGTCGTGACGAATCCTTCGAGCTCGTTGATCTCCTGCACCAGCTGCCGGACATTGGGATCGATGGCGCCTATCGGCGAGAGGTCCGCGTAGTCTTGCTCTGGCACAGAGAGCTGTGAGAGAATATACGATTTCTTTGCGATGAACCGCGTAGTCATGCTTGATGGCCTCAAGGCGCTTCTTGGTATCTTGATTCCGTAAACGGTAAAGGGATTGAATGAAAGCGTGACCACACAATCTCACACCTACGGAGAGGAGAGAAATCTCATCGCAGCGAGCTAGATTACAGTGATTATTTCAAGTCAGCTCGACGTATCAACCCGCGTTGACGAGACTCTGGAGAAAAATGTGCGTATCGCAGAAGTGTTGGAGAGAAAGGTGTTCGGAGAATAGCACCATGTTTAGACGCGGTAAGCGCGATCGCACAGGCTGCGAACCGAGCCGTTTGCCGCCGCGCCTACCGCGTCTGTTGGTGACCTCCACATCCAGCTCGTCCTCGACATCATAGATATCTTAATGGCATTGAGCTGCATCTGGACTCTTGCAGCACGTTAGGAACTGGAGGACTGAAGCGTGAAGATTGTGACGACGCATCGCCCGCACGTCGCTCGCTTCTACTTGCCGCTCGGACCTACGCAGCGGTGAAGCAACTCAGATGCCATGGCGAGGAAATCGCAGCGTTTATCGGCAGGCACTTCTGCGTCTGCAAGCCACAAACGAGCCGTGTCTTCGACGATTGATGTACCAGTGGCTGCCAAGAAATCAAAGACTGGACGACCTGCCAAAGACAAAGCCACAGAAAACCAAGACGATGATCTGGACGAAGGAACGTCACCCTCCGAGCCCGAGGATGAGCTTTCTGACTTCGCTGCCGAAGCTGAGAGTGCAGACGATGACGACGATGTCAAGGACGAAGAAAGTATAGACGATTATGACAGCGAGGAAGACGCGAAGCCACGACGAAGACCGACTACCGCAAAGGGCAAGGAGCTCTGGCGAGAAGGCGTCAAGGCTGGTCTCGGACCGGGAAAGCAATTGATCATGAAGCGACCAAAGGCTCGACCTGCTGGCAAAGTGCCGTACAGCGACGAAACGATCCACCCGAACACGTTGCTCTTCTTGGAGGAGTTGAAGGCTAACAATGATCGAGAGTGGTTAAAGAGTAAGTGTACTCCCATTGTTCGAGACATCTCCATGTTTGGTCTTCAAAAGTGACCGGTCTCTTGCTGCACAATTCGGCCATCACGCCCTCGATGCAGCCTCTATTCGGGCAGATCGAAGGCATGAAAGCTTAAACACATGGGGGTTTTTGCCAGAACAATAACGATACGGCCGGTCTTATGGCTGAGCGGCAAGCAGCACTGTAATTGAGCAGCCGAGCGGGAGAGGATGTCGCATGTTGCTTCGCACGAAGCGGATCAAACATCCGATGCAGGATCGTTGCTGCTTGCTAGGAGGGATGTGATGGCTACGAGCATGATAGCAGCAGCCGTGCAAGATGTACGGGCTTACCACGAGACTGACTTATCATCCCTAGTGCACGACCCGGACTTCCGACAGGCAGAGAAAGACTGGTTTGGGTTTGTAGAGAAACTGACCGAGAAGCTTACCGAGATCGACGATACAGTCCCAGAGCTCCCGGTGAAGGATGTCGTACGAGTTGCTACCGGTCCTACGACAATCCAAGTCTGCTGACGACACATCAGATATTTCGCATCTATCGAGACGTCAGATTCTCCAAGGATCCCACACCGTACAGTAAGTCTATCTAGTGCATTATCGGGCGGGCGGCATCATGGCATCAGGCGGTGGGCCGTGCTTGCTAGGCCTGCAGGATGCATGATGCAGCTTGGAGGCAAAAGATCGCGAGCGCTAACGCGCGCTATCACAGAACCACATTTCTCGGCTGCGTGGTGCGTCACTCAACCTAGTACATGCAGCGAAGGACGAGCGAAATACTGAGTAGCGGCACAGGTCACGAACCGGGCGCAAGGGTCCGTATGCTCATTACTATGTGCAGGTGTCGC
>JAVRRP010000051.1:0-36438 GCA_036872775.1 Oleoguttula sp. CCFEE 5521
AGTGTTATGAGGGCAAGATCGGAGCCTTGAGCGTCAAACATGCCTTCATAACACTGTCTTCTTCAACTCTGACAGCAGCTTGAGATTGCGGTGTGCGTCTCACACCATCTCATGTCTTGAGATATTGTGGTCGAGAGAAGGCGGACCCAGACTGAAGTCCGTGACTTCATGTGATTGCGAGAGATGGGGCTAAAAGTCGCAATCCGATGCATCGACTTCTGGGTGCCGGTAAGGTTTCAACTGCCGAGGCGCTCGCGTGCCCACTTACGGAACTGGGTCTTGCGACAGGCGGCCAGATAGCAGCTTACAACGACATGAACACTTGTCAGTAACATCAACAGCAGCGGAAATGCGCTTCGAGAGGCTGTTGCTGCCTGTTGCGCTTCTCTCCAGCGCTTGTGCGGCCGTACCATCCCCATCCCTTGCCCCACGGACACCGAGCTGCTGGGATGAGTCGACAGCAAGACAGACAGTGCAGAAGGCGTCGAGCAGGTGGAGGAGGCTCTCCAGCCATGTGATCGCTGCGCTTTGGAAAGAGGAGACTTGTGTAGCAAATCGGAGCAAATCGCCAGCCAGCAAGATCGCAGCTCCTGTAGCAGCGACAGCACCCGCACATACAGCTGCAAGATACGGATCGGATGTGGTGCTGCGCTTCAACGTGAGCAACGTAGATGAGCTCGAAAGGCTCAAGGATGCCACGGACACGCTACTACTGGATGTCTGGGATTACACTAGTAGCTGGGTGGACCTACGGCTAGCAAAGGACTTGGTGCCTTCCCTGCTAAGCTTGCTTCCGGAGTCGCTGCAACAATCTCATATGCCGCTATTCCAGGATAGTAGCTTGACGCAGGCAGTCTACGACACCTATCCAGAGTCGAAAGACGGTCGCACAGCTCGGGTCCCCCTACACTCCATCGCTCAGCCGGCCCACTTCGACCAGAGGGCCAGGCTACCTTCTCAACGGACGTCCACTAGCAGTGACACGAACATCTTCTTCACCGACTACCAACCACTCACTGTGATCGATCCCTGGCTCCGTCTTCTATCCTCACTCTTCACGACGCACACTCGCCTGATAACGATCGGGCGTTCCGCCGAAGACCGCCCAATCTCAGCTCTACGTATAGGCGTCCACCCTACGAACTCCGAAGACCACGATCCTCCGAAACGCAAGACGATACTCATTACAGGTGGTCTGCATGCCCGCGAATGGATCTCAACAAGCACCGCGAACTTCATAGCCTACAGCCTCGTTACCAGCTATGGCAAAAGCGAAAGCATCACGCAGATGCTGCAAGACTTTGACTTTGTGGTCGTGCCTACTCTGAATCCTGATGGCTATGCTTACACCTGGACCACAGACCGCCTCTGGCGCAAGACCCGCCAGACTACTTCCCTGCGGTTCTGCCCTGGGATGGACCTTGATCACAGCTTCAACTTCTCTTTCCCTTCGACTGCTGGCGGCACTCCGTGCTCTGAAGCTTTTCCAGGAGATGCCGCATTTCAAGCGACCGAAGCTAAGGCACTGGCTTCCTGGGCGAAAAACGAGACAGAGAACAATAACGTGGAGTTCATCGCGTTACTGGATTTGCACTCGTACTCCCAGCAGATCCTTTACCCTTACGCGTACTCCTGCTCCACTTCGCCGCCTGGGTTGGAGGATCTCGAAGAGCTGGCCTACGGGCTCGAGAAAGCAATCCGCCGTTCCGGTGGTCATGCATATGAGGTGCTGCCAGCCTGCGAGGGCAACACCATTGCTGCGTCGGACTCGAAGAAAGATAAGACTCTGCTCCCGCAGCTTGAGAACGCAGGTGGAAGTATGCTGGATTACTTCTATCATGAGCTACGGGTGAGGTATGCGTACCAGTTCAAGCTACGGGACAGAGGCACGTATGGTTTCCTGTTGCCCAAGGACCAGATCCTGCCTGTCGGAAGGGAGGTATTGGAAGCTGTGCTGTACCTTGGTGGCTTTCTGCAAGAAAGCCTCGCTCTGAAGGCGAAAGTGAATGAAGATGAGCAAAGCGGTGGTGCGGACGAAGCTAGTGATGAAGCCGTGACTCTGAATAAAGGGGAGCGTGGCGGTAGTGAGCAAGACTGGGTGATTGTGCAGGCGGCAAGAGACGATGCCGCAAGTGATGAAGAAGACTCACATTGGGATCTGCGGCGAAGGCGGCGGCGATAGGATACTGAACATAATGTAATCATGGATTTTCTGCACAAATTTCGCGCCATCTCACCGCGTGTCCATCACTCAAACTTGTTCACATCGCCGTCGCAGTCATCAGATCACACGTTTATGACAGCACAGGCCACAGATAGCCTCCTATCACATCCATCCCAATTCGCATCAGCCCGCGATATCGGCTGCACCCGCCTTCCGTCATCGCAAAAGCTCTGGTTTGGCGACTGACTCCACACACTCTGCACCTGCATTGCAAACCTTTTACACATACAATCTTGCCTATCGTCCTCTGTCAGAATTTCCAACTGACTAGTAGCTCACCGTACTTAGGTACAGGACCATATCACCGGCCTTGACTGGGCAGACAAGCCGGCCTTCTTCATGACTTCTGCTCCTACCACTTTTACTTCGCAAGGTATGTTGGTTCACCGCTTGCTGATTGAGGGGAGAGAAGCGATGCTGCAGTCGAAGGGAGATTCCAGGGTAGTCGAGATGGCATGTGGACCGAGCTGACACGCCCTATTACAGACTACATTTCCGACCACCTGTGGAAGGCGTCGGTGAATTAGAACGAGCCCGAATACCGCACGGGCAAAAACAACTTACACCCAAAATCCAACCGAGACATGGCATCTACCAACATCCCTCACCTCTTCAAGCAGGCTTCAGGTATCCGACCAAGTCTCACATCTACCAACATCCTTGCCAAGCCAGCCTTGCAGGTGAGGAGCAGGGCCACTGTTGTTGACAAGCCGATTCGCGCACCTGCGCCCCGACCAGCAAGCAGGGCCACCAAGCCCTCTTTTGAACGCGCCACCTTCACGATCCGCGATGGGCCGATCTTTCATGGCAAAAGCTTTGGCGCGAGGGTAAACATCAGTGGTGAAGCGGTCTTCACGACATCGTTGGTGGGATACCCAGAGTCTATGACTGATCCGTCATACCGTGGTCAGATCCTGGTATTTACTCAGCCGCTGATCGGCAACTACGGCGTACCAGCTGCAATTCGAGATGAGTATGGACTGCTCAAGCACTTTGAGTCGCCGAACATCCAGGCGGCTGGGATCGTGGTGGCCGATGTGGCGCTGCAATACTCCCACTGGACTGCTGTAGAGAGTCTGGCCGAGTGGTGCGCACGCGAGGGAGTGCCGGCGATCACGGGAGTAGATACTCGTGCGATCGTGACCCACCTACGTGAGGAGGGATCCTCGCTAGGCAAGATCTCCGTTGGCGAGGAGTACGATGCAGACGAAGACGAAGCCTACGATGATCCAGCCAGCATCAATTTGGTGCGGAAGGTCTCTACCAAGGCGCCGTTTCATGTCCCTTCGCCAAAGGGTGACGCGCATATCTGCCTGATCGATTGCGGTGTCAAGGAGAACATCATCCGGTCGATCGTCTCTCGTGGAGCATCTGTGACTTGCGTCCCCTTCGATTTCCCCATCCACAAGTCAGCTCACCATTTCGATGGTGTCTTCATCTCCAACGGACCCGGCGACCCAACGCATTGCCGTGCCACCTCTGACAACCTGCGCTCTCTGATGGAGACGAGCCAAATCCCCATCATGGGTATATGCCTTGGCCACCAACTCCTCGCGATCGCCGCTGGAGCCGATACCATGAAGATGAAATACGGCAACCGCGCCCACAACATCCCAGCCCTAGATCTCAACACCGGCAAATGCCACATCACCTCCCAGAACCACGGCTACGCAGTTGACCCCACGACTCTGCCAGCAGAGTTCAAGGAGTACTTCACCAACCTCAACGATGGCTCGAACGAAGGTTTGATTCATAAGACGAGGCCGATCTTCAGTACACAATTCCATCCGGAGGCCAAGGGTGGTCCTCTAGATTCGAGCTATCTGTTTGATGCGTATGTGGAGAGCGTGAAGGTCTACAAGACTGAGAAGGATAGAGCGAAGGGTGGTGCTGGGAGGGGAAGGCCTGATCCTTTGATGGTGGATTTGTTGAGTAAGGAGAGGGTGGGCGTTGCGCCGGGGCTGCCTGGGTTTTGAGGCAGTGGTGCGTGAGACCTCTGAGATTTGAGCGTCGAGCTGCGGGACGACCAGACTGTAACGATGGAGTTCTATATGCCTCTGATAGGGTACTTGCGATTCAGCGTGTCTATTCGTCATCAGGCGCACTCTCAGCCCACACTCGTGAACACAAATTGGTTTGCCGCAGTGGCAAGGCTCGGCAAATATAAGCTTCCTGGCAGAGCATGCGCTAAAACTCAATTTACATTGCACCCCCGCCGCCCTGCCGCGCGTGTGGCTATGCCGGCGCGTAGGATGCCTGTACTGTAGTTTACTGCGCTGTGATGCGCTGGCCTGACATCAGCCTTTGCGACACCGTTATTCTTAGCTCTTTGGCCGCCTCACTCCCCTTCTGTACCAGCAACGCGCCACTATAGGATCTTGCCTGCCTGGTAGTGAGGACTTTGTGCTCCTGGACCGCGCCTCTGGCCTTGAGATCGTAGGATTCGTTGCGCGTCATTGATAGTGAGGGCGAAGCAAAGCGCGTCTACAAGAGATATCCGATCCCGTCGTAGCGTGCAGTGGGATCTTTGACGAGTCGCGATATTGACTGGAAACCTGTGGTTCGACCGGTCTTGGGATCTTGGTTTGCGACAAGCTTTGCCGAGAGGGGTCAAGAGCTGCGAAGAATACATAAGGGTCCTGGCATTGAAGCCGCAGGGGCATTGGAGGTCACTTGGAGTAGCAAGCGACTATCTTGCCTGAATTGGCACGACACGACTGAGCACTCTTGCCTATTTGGCACACTCCATCGCGATACTCCTTCATCATGATCACCGCATGCAACACGACCCTAGAAGATGCCGACATCCAAGAGATCCCTCTCTGGGACGGCGGACTCAAGTTCCACCACCTCGGCCTCATAATTGCTGCAGTCTTCGGTCTGATCTCCGTCATCATAGCGCTGTTCCTAGTCGTCCAACATGCCCTTCACTACTCGAAACCCTCCGAACAACGCCACATCATCCGCATCTTGCTCATGATTCCGGTCTACTCTACCGTCAGCTTCCTGTCCTATCTGAACTACAAGCATGCGGTCTACTTCCAGGTGCTGAGAGATTGCTACGAGGCATTCGCCATTGCGAGTTTCTTCACGCTGCTATGCCATTATGTGGCGCCGAATTTGCATGAGCAGAAGAATTACTTCCGGACCTTGACGCCGAAAAATTGGTTCTGGGGTGTGTTTGGACTGCAGCTTTGTACTGGTGGGGAGAATCGAGGGCCATTCAGGAAGCCGAGGAGTGGGCTGACGTGGTTCAATGTGAGTGTTGATGGCGGTGAACTAAACAGCTCGAAGACTGACAGCAGTGCAGATCGTCTGGGTTGGCGTGTTCCAATACTGCTTCATTCGAGTGCTCTTCACGATCGTCTCGGTAATAACGGAGATCTTTGACCGATATTGCGAGCACAGCAACAGTCCTGTCTTTGCCCACATCTGGGTCACCGTGTTCGATGCGGCATCGGTCACTATCGCTATGTTCTGCTTGATCCAATTTTACATTCAGCTTCGAGTGGATCTAGCGGAGCAGAAGCCGTTCATGAAGGTGCTGTGCATCAAGCTGGTCATCTTCTTCTCGTTTTGGCAAAGCGTAGGTGATTTCCAAGCTCTGGCCATGCATGGGTGCTAACATGTCTCTTAGCTCGTCATCAGCTTCCTCACCTCAGCCACCGGACCTCTACAACCTACGGAGAAGATCAGCTATCCAGATCTCTACGTCGGTGTCCCATCAGTGATGCTCTGTATCGAGATGGCATTTTTCGCAGTGTTACATCTCTTCGCCTTTTCCTGGAAACCCTATAGTTATGCTCACATTGCGGATATGGACTCCAGTGCACCTAAGAAATACAAGGGCGGGCCTCTCGGTTTCTTCGCCTTCGTAGATGCCCTGAACCCTTGGGACATGATTAAAGCCAGTGCTCGCGGGTTCCGCTGGCTGTTCGTGGGCGTCAAGCACAGACATGCCGATGCGAGTTACGAAGACTCGGGGAAGCTGGATGCTGAGGATACGTACCTTGGTCCAACGTGCGCTGGTACTGGTGCGGCGGCCACGGAGCTGCAACGACCAAGCCAGGACTCCCGACAAGGAACACCGGACGTGCACGGCACGCCTGAAGATGATCGAAGGGCTCTACTGAGACACTCCGCTCAGCTTGGGCAGCAGCAAGTGTCCAGTCCGCCTAGTCAATACGGCAATAATGAGTATGCCCCAGGTGACGACTCTGAGCAACTACATCCAGGGTTCCGAGGGACGTCTATGTCGAAGGAAGTCGGCATGAGTCCAATGCACGGAGATCAAGCACAGCCTTCATCAAGTGCGGCTCCGGTGCACCCTGCCTTACGAGCGCAAAGCCCAGATCCGGAGTGGGATCATTGGGCTGGGAGGCAAGATCGGAATAGTATGCGACCACCTACGTATCGCACGGGGGACCCTGATGCTTGATATATTTGTATACAGCGTTGTATGAGTCTACGACCATTGTCATCTGCGGAAACCTACTATTTCCAGGCCGCCTCGTCGTCCCAAGCGGGTAGCACAAACGGCAGTCTGTCTGGCATCTGATCCGACCAGTTCTGCTCGATGGTCTTCATGACTTCGTCATAGAGCACCTTGTACCCACGAGGCGTGAAGTGCAGCCCTATCCCGAAGTCAGCAGAAATCTTTCGAGATCGATCACAAAGCAATACGCACCATCCGAAAGCAGACTCTGCAGAACCGCATTCTGCTCCTCATCTGGACTCCCTGGCAGCGAGCCCCTACTTCCCTCCCTCCACCCTGCCCTGCCCATCATAGCGGCCCAAAGATCGCAGCACACCACTCCGTCCTCCTTCGCCACCTCTCTCGCTGCCTTAGCATACTTAGCCGTGTTCACCGCGGTCCGGTTGGGCGCCATCTTCGTTCCGAAGAACGCCGAGGCGGCCGCCGACAGCATTCTTTCGTCGACCGGAGGAGCTGTGAGGACGATGATGCGGATCTCAGGGTGGGCGAGGAGAGAAGGGTGGGTTAATATGGACTTCAGGTTCGCGCGATATTTCTCGAGGGGGACGTCCTGCTGGGGGCCACCTGGTGTGTCTGGGAGACGAGCATCGTTGGCGCCGAAGAAGAGGGCGAGGAAACGGATGTTGGGGTGGGTTGTTGAGGGGATGATCTGAGAGAGGACCTAGACTCGAGTATAAGCCCGCTGCTTGGCTTCATCCTGATACAAGTGTCGGGCTGCTCCAAGGATGATATGTCTGGAGATAGCCGTGACCTCAATAAGGTAGTTCGATAGCTTTTACCGTAGTCTTCTCAGTGTAAGAAATGAAGGAATAGGCCTGGTTAGAATGTGACCTCGAAGGGACGAAGCCGCTACCAACCCCGTTAAGACGCTGCCTCTTCAAGTCTGAGAAGCCTGCTGTGCGGGCACGCATCTGCCTCCCTAAAGCTGTATACTCGTGCTGGCGACTACAGCCGCTTTGGCAGCAGCGGAAAAGTTTGAGAATCTCCAAAGAGTCACTTCTTCCCTATCTGCATTCCCAAGGACTTGTCGAAGGACCGCAGATCCTCGAGACAATCGGGTGCTCGGTTTCTCGCCGCTTCTGATTCCAGAGGCATTGTATCGACTCACAAGGAGATCCTATAATTCACAAGAAATTCGGACGTACCTTCAGTGCTTGCTCAGTGTTGTACCCACTGTGTCCTCGATTGATCACATCCAGTCGTCGCACGTAGGCATTGGAGAGCTCGGCGCCGAAGGCGAATCCGTTATCTTGGGCAAAGGATTGCTGGGTGATGCTATCGCCGAAGAGGATGATCTGGTCCATCCTGTGTTCTAGACTGCTGACTGGCAGCACACGAAGAAAGTGAAGAGGATAACTTCTATGTGTGCCGGATAGGTGCGTACCACCTGACAGATGTCAACATGTCAAGACACGACTTTGAGGAGCAGCAACGAACATTGACCCGATCAAGATTTCCAAACATTGACGACAGCACTACAGATCATCGATACTATACACGATGCGCTTCGTCTCTGCCTTTCGCAAGCAACTCCCGACACCACCTGGCTCAGATCTATACATCCTCTGCTCCTCCTCCTTGACAGATACAAAAGCCTTATGGCCGCTACGTTGTGCAGCTTGCCAGAGCTGCTTGAGACTGTACTCTTGTTCGTGGAATCGCCGCAGGTCATAGAAGTTGTTGACAAGCTGCTGCACACGGACTCTGAGATACCCTCTATACTCATGGCTCGTGTCTGAGTCCACTGGGGCATCTAGGGAAGGTTTGTCTTCGTAGTCAGGGTCGACGGCCCAAAGCCAGGCGTCATCTGGGTGAGCGGACTCGTTGAACTGAGACTCCATGGATTGGTCGGACACCACCAGGAAGACGTTTGACAAGATTCCGTTTGATGGTATTGTGGTTTCGTCTGAGTGTTTCAGCTTGCGTCGCTTAGCCGGTCTTCTGCTCAGATATCGGAACTCCTGTCGTAGTCGTGCGAAAAGCGCCTCAGGTGCCGGGCCCAAATCCTCCGCAATTGGTAACACTTGGAATGAAGTATCTTCAGGCTGCTGATCATCGTTGCCGTCAGCTTCTGCCTCGTGGCTGTTGAGTTGCACTGATACGGTAGTGGATGCTTCGTCCCCTTCCGACCCCTCAGGCGGTACTTCTCGAAAATCATTCGCGGGCCACTGTAAATCCTGTATTTTCCACTGCCTTCCAATGGTAGTGCCTCCACATCCCACAGCATCACGTGCATGGAACAACAGACCATCCGTGTGTGCTCTCCACCCGTCTTCTTCCACTTCAGGATGCACAAAGATCATGAAACCCCAGTACTTCTCACCCTTGTCCTCCTGCCACATTCGCCTTACCCAAGGCTGAGCCCTCTCCAGTTGCTTCTCCACCTCAGCATTCTGACCTGATTTCAGATCACTCGTACCTCGTCGCCACTCCTCCATTGCAGCTTCGAAGATAGCGTCTTCTTCCTGATCTTCGCATACCAAGTTCCGGATACCTTTCAATTGCTCTGTAGTCTCCTTCCAGTATTCCTGGCTGACGGCAAGTAGACCACTTAGTGCGCTGGACTGGCAGGCTGCCTCAGCTTCTGTTCCGTCTGTCCAGTAACGGTTCTTGAGCAGTGCTATCTCGTCCGTGGTCAGGTCACTTGGTGAGTGTACCGCACGTTTGACCAGATCCACTCGATTTTACAACGACTTTGCGTGCACGCTCGTTTCCAATGCGTCTGTGTTAGGAACATCGAGTATGCCATTTCGAATATCCACCGATACACTCAAGGGGGCCAGTGAGCCATTTTCGAGGTCTGCTATGGCTTGCAATATTTCCTGCTGGACTGATGTGCCGCGCTGCACGCGTATGAAAGCCTTGACGAGCTTGTCCATTATGCGCCAGAGCACATTCGCGCGAATCACTACAAATGGAGTACTTGTCTTCCTTTAGCATGCTTCTCCGAATGCTTCGGATTGGGGTGATATCCTTGATCGCCCAGTTGGGACGGCTGAATGCCATGTTAAGCGATTGTCGAGAACGCGATCCAAGCCGCGCTCCACCAGTTCGACAACCTCTACGCGCAGACGTTTCCGAATCAGCCTGAACGACTACCGCTCTTGAGGACGCACTTCCGTGCTGCATGGCTCAGAACGAGTCGCGAGCCACACGTTTCGCCATGTGAGGTAGCGGCTCCTGCAGATGCGGAATAAGAATCAGATTACATCGCGAGCCCGAGCAGTCCGCAGCTGCAGGTGGTGACTGACGTCTTTACAGAGATCACAGCAGAGCAGGACTGCCATCAATCGTGTGACGGCGATAGAGACGATACAGGTCAAATGACGTATGGGGGCTAATCACACCTAATCATATGAACAATCAAGTGCAGCTTATCAAAAAGCGATCACTGTTGTCCGAGGGGCCAGGTGCTGGAGCAGCACAAAAGCTGGTGTCACAGCAGCACGAATGTTTCTAGCTGAACTTCGCCGCGCTCCATCTTGATTCGCATCGCGCCCCTCATGAGGCCGTGCACATACGCATCACCAAGCAGTGCGAAGTCGCTTCCTATAGGACGCAGAACGAAAGGCACATGGGCACCAGATGGTACCGTGACCACGTCGCCTACCTCTGCGTCCGCAGGTCCGAAGCCCACAAGACCCTGCTGTGTGACGAAGAAGTGGCCGCCCCATCGACTAGAACCGGGATCCATAGACTCCATGACCTGCTCCAATAACCGCATCGCATACATCCCGCCGTATTCGAAGGCTGAGCACGCTGCGCGACCTTCCGCGACGGTCAAGTCGTGTCTCAAGACTTTGTCCATGACCCGTACGAAGTTACTGCGATCGGTGCCGGTGCGAGCAAATGGAGAGATACCATCGCGATTGTACGAGTCGAGTTTGAAGACCGCGTAGATGGCCTCCATCAAGGACCATTCGCGCCAGCACCCGTGAGAGGATGATACAAGCGCACGGCGGTCATCATTACAAGCTACGAGTGCGCCGAAGTGTTCAGAGATGTCACACGCTTCGTTTGCGAAGCTGATCGACTCTACACCGAGCTGGTAGACCGTCGCCACCCTGTCTATCTTGTAGCCCACCACGCTGAGGCGCAAGTCTGATAAGACACGTAGCAGCATCTTCGGCACTGGTGGTGATGCTCTAGGATAGTCTCCGGCGAACGAATGATCGCGCTCCGGCACAGATGTGTTCCACCGACCCTGCACGGGCTTGTTGTACCAGTACCGACCACTCGCCTCCGGCGGTAAGGAGAGATCGGGAATCCAGCTCATGCATCGCTTGTCTCTTGTCCCTCCCAGTGCGAAGCGACGAAACGGCTGGAACAGTATGTCAAACGTGCATGTAGTGACGAGACAATGTAATGCAGCTTCAGCGAAGATCTTACCGGGTGCGGCAGTGTAGTCGGGTCGTACTTGATACTTCCACTGGCCTTGCGTCAAGTGCATGATAGCATATATCTTGTCTCTTGGGTCCGAAGCCTGGTTCGACACAGTCGCGCGCAGCAAGTCGAGTAGTCCAAGCTCGGGGTCCGAGGCGGAGTGGCCGGTTGCAGCAACGTCGCTGTTCGCGAAGCGTCGGCGAAGGTCATCAAGAGGGCTCAAGGGGAAGTCATCCGCAAGCACTACTTTGCAAGTCTCCCAGGCTAGCTCGTATGTTCCGCAGTACACGATGACGGATTGAGCGAGAAGAAGCTCCTGAATGATCCAGACGCGCTTCCACCAGAGGTTTCTGTCCACCTCGTCCGCTGAAGAGCAGCGAGCGATTGACTTGACCATGTGTTCGCCCAACCTATCGGCCAGGTTCTCAGGTACAGATGGCTCACATGTGGGAAGTGCTGAGACATGCTTGGCGAGCTCCAAGGCTTCTACTGTATCGATCTCGCGAGCTGGCGGTGGGCCTGCACTTTTGACTTCTCCAATCCGTCGCATCTCCGGAGTCAAGACACAGGTCGGACGGACGTAAGTTCTGGCCTTCGGTGGTCGAAGGTTTCGCTGCCTCCGGGATGGAGGTGTTGCGTATTGCGCGAAGGCGTCTTCACTCGCCTCGGCGTACATATCTTGCATCGTGCTGGTCCACTCATCACGTTCCCGAGCTTCATGAATTCTTTGCCCGGCAATCAAATGTTCTGGCTCATAGACATCGCAGTCCCCGAGCCAGATCAACACTCTCTCCGCATGCGTATAGATATCGTCCATACGAGACACTTGATCTGCTTTCTCGGCCAAGTCGGTCTGGTTGATGCACACGGCGTCCACCCAGAGTACTCGCGATTGATCTTTCAAGCGCAGACGCGCCAGAGCTCGGTGAAGATTCTCCGTGACATTGAATCCGGGTTCTCCGTTGACAGTGATATTGTAAGCCGCCTGGGAAGTGCCCCATACATACGACAAAGCCTCATACTTCGTCTTAGCAGTAATAGCACTGGCCGTGAGGTCACATGCGATAGGGTCATCTGCAAATCCAGCGCACAGCGTCAGCAGACGGCTCCAGAGTAAGTTCGGGTCTCTCGGTAGATCCTGATACCAGATCTCGCAGCCCGACATCGTGTTAGTCGAAGGAGTGAGTCAGTCGCTCGAAGTGGTGATTTCTAGAGATCCATCGACGCCGTGTAGCTCTTTTGATCGCGCCCAACGGCGTCTGAACATATTGTTGGATCCAAAGGGAGCACTCAGGCTCGCCTGAGTCGTCAGGTTAGAATATCGAAGTCGCGACAATGAAGCTATTGTAGCTAATCATGCCAGAAACGAGGCTTAGATCATACGGACACACGGAGTGGCCTCATTGCTGCAGTATATCGTCGCATTTTACCTTGACCGACTCGTTGACGACGCTATCCGCGTAGACCTGCCATCGCGCTTCTCAGATCCTTGAACGGAGGCTCCTCAACTCGTGTGACTTGCGTCCTTACAGCGTGCCTGGTATTTTCCACGCACGACGGCGTGTCTCACGAGGTCGAGCATTAGTGCGTTGATATGCAACGGAACATTGCTTCGTTGTTGATCGTTGCCCACACATTGAGCTTGTTGACGTGAGGTACCGAGTCCTCTGCCGTACCACCGCAACAGCTTTAGAGGATCATATCTCTCCACACAGCTCAGAATAGCCATGCCCTACTAGGCTACATTGACATCTGCGGAGAATCACGTCTGAGCCGTGCTTGCACTAAGTAGCGCCAAGTGAGGCCTGTAGACATATAGCGCAGATGCACACCTTCGTGACCGCCGTATATACATGGAGGGTGAATGTAACGATCAAGCCATCACCCTCGACCTCTAGCTTCGCCACACATCCATCTCACACATAGCTCACCTTCATCCCCATCCCCACAGTCCGCTGCACCTTTCCCCACCCATCAGCCAACGCTCGCCGCAATCGTATCCGTATATCTCGCCGCAGAGCCAGTATCAGGAACGCCAGGATGAACATGATAAGCCGCGGCGAAGCTTTCAGATTCTGCCGTGTAGTCGTCAACAGCGCCGTGAACTGCGTGTACAGATTCGCGGGCGGTGGTCGGGAAGCAGGCGCCTTCCGCACGGGGCGACTACTCGTAGAACTCCCGGGCACAGGCGTCGGTGTCGGCTTCGGCGCGCTCCCATTTGACCATGGCGTCTTCGTCGCTGTGGCCTCAGCCGCAGCCTTCGCCTTCTCCTTCGCCAGCCTATCGTTCTCTAACGTCTCGACCCGCTTCCTCTCATGCTCAACCCTCTTCCGCTCCCTCTCAGCAGCTTCCTCCACCTCCTCCCTCTCCCTCCGTTCTTTCAACTCCTTCTCTCTAACCTTCAGTCCCTCCTTCTCCTCCCTCAAACCTTTCAGCGCCTCCACGAAGGCCTCCCGTCTCTCTTCATCCAAACTCCCGCACCCCTCCAGAAATTGTTCAGCCTGCTCCCACTCCCCCACAGCGGGCAGGACATGCAGCGCATAGACCTCTAGAATCTTCTGCCGTACTTGCAAAGCCTTGGGTGAGGAGGTTGAGTGTACGCTTATTGGCGTGCTCACGCCGTCATACGCGCTTACATCCTCTGCGCCTGCGAGCCAGACTTCTAGCTTCGCTTGATTGGCGTGTTGGTCAGGCATGTGTTCTAACAGCAGTGTGGCGACATTCACTACTACCTCTGCGTCGACTTCTGTTTCCACGCCGCCGTAACCGCGCGCAATGATGTGATTCCACACTCCGCCTTCCCTTGCAGCTTTCGCGATGCACTTCCATAACTCCCCTCCGAACTCCGCTTTCCCTTCTTCGGCCCCAAGCTCAACAATAGCGTGCACCAGACTCAGCCAGAAGACCCAGACTTTCGTTCTCGTGCCATGACTACTCTGCGCGATAGGCGCAGCCTCCACTGCATCCTCATCTCCCCCTAGCCTAGCGCCCGCAGTCGTACCCCAACTCTCGGCGCCTACGGCCGGCGCAATAGCATCCCAGGCCTCTTTGAACCGCCGCGTAAGGTACAGCTGCGTGGCGGCTTTGTAGAATTTGACGATGAAAGTGTTCGTGCTCTTCGAGCGGGAGAGGGAGGCTAATGACGAGGAGATGTAGTCCGGAGAGTCGCTGTGAACGGAGGGCGAGGGGAATTGGAGGAGGGTGTCCGTTCTAGATGGCATCCTCGCGATTACGAAGTGGTTATGAGTGCCGGTGTAGGGGTTACTAGACGCTATTGGAAAGGCATGCAATACGTCCCTTGGCCTACGAGGGTTCCAGTCAATGATGCCAGCCACCGTGGATGGATTACTGCATGGGGTAAAGCCGAGGTCAGGCTGGTGGCATCACGAGCGCGAGATCTGGATTGAGGCACAAATCGCTCGACTTCACGAATGACACTGCCAGCCTTTATCATCTTGAATCGCCGCAGTCGCCGTCACATCGTGCACACGAGATCGCCGCTGCGCACCTTAGCATGGCTTCGGAGCCGCGCATTGGCTCATGCGGCCCAAGATGCGGTCCTTGAAGCACGGCGACGGTACTGTCACGGCGAACTACCCTGAGTGTCAACGACGCGCTAGCATGCTACAGCGTAGCCACGCGTGGGCGCAGTAGCCGTCAGCATCTGATACTTCTGGGCGACCAACATGCTCTCTCAACATGCTGGCTCAGTCCACTAGACACACGTGGGAGCATTCTCGGTCGGCAGCGCGCGGCTGCGATGCATGTGAGCTCAAGCTCTCACAAACGACACTATGCAAGTTGAACGTCATGCTGAAGGCTAAATTGTATTGTCGACTTCATTGTCCAACGTGCTTGTAGGTGCTGCTGTGCCAGAGCTGAATTGTAAGTTACTCTGATCTGTCGACCTCCTCCCCCTCAAGCCGGTCTTCCTTGTCGTCGGTCCACCATCGCCGCTACCTCTATAACGCCAGCTCGGCGTGTTGAGAGCAGGATATTCCAAGATGTCACAGATCATCCTCTCGATCAACGCCGGCTCCTCATCAGTCAAAGTCTCCGTCTACACATTCTCAGACTCAAACCCCACCCCCAAATCCCTCGCCTCAGTCTCCCTCTCCGGCCTCACATCCCCACCCACCAAGCTCACCTCTGGCAAGGATACCAAGACCCTCGAAAATATCTCCACGCCCAACGAGGCCTTCTCAGCAATCCTCTCCCACCTAACTTCCGACGCCTCCCTCCCCCAACTCATGGACCCCTCAGACATAGCCTTCGCCTGCCACCGCATAGTCCACGGCGGCTCCTACTCAGCCCCCACACGAATAGACGCAGACACCTACCACCACCTCGAAGCGCTCTCAGATCTCGCCCCACTCCACAACGCCGGCGCGCTAGAAATTGTCAAAGCCGTCCATGCCTCAATCCCACAATGCACGAACGTCGCGTTCTTCGACTCGGCCTTTCATTCTACGATCCCGGAGCCAGTGAGGACGTACATGATCGACCCCACCAAAGCTAAAAAGACCGGACTCAGAAAGTACGGCTTCCACGGTCTCTCATACGCCTTCATCACCCGCGCCGTAGGCTCGCACCTCCACAAACCAATCTCAGAAACCAACCTCATCGCCCTTCACCTCGGCTCCGGCGCCTCCTGCTGCGCCATCAAAAACGGCAAAAGCATAGACACCACCATGGGCCTGACGCCCCTCTCCGGCCTCCCCGGCGCAACGCGAAGCGGCGACGTAGACCCCAGTCTAATCTTCCATTTCACGCACGATGCTTCGAAGCCCAGCCCTGGCAGTTCGGAAGCTATGCACGTCACGCAGGCGGAGATGATTCTCAACAAAGAGAGTGGATGGAAAGCGTTGACGGGTACGACGGATTTTGGGGAGGTTAGTAAGCGGGCTGAGCACGGGGACGAGATGGCGGGGTTGGCGTTTGAGGTTTTTGTTGATCGGGTTATGGGGTTTGTGGGGAGTTATTTTGTTAAGTTGGGTGGCGAGGTGGATGCGCTGGTTTTTGCGGGGGGGATTGGGGAGCATGGAAGTCGTTTTAGGGATGAGGTGGTGGCGAGGGTGAAGTGTTTGGGGTTTGAGATTGATCGGGGGGCGAATGAGCAATTGGAGGATGGCGAGGTGGTTGATATTGGGAGGCGCAAGGATGGGGATCGGCGGGGATTGGTGTGCCAGACTGACGAGCAGACTGAAATGGCTAGGCAGTGTGCTGAGAATGCTGAGAGTCTGCGGCGGCCATCGTGATGGACTTGCCGTGATCTGACCACAGACATATACACTACATCGACCACCACACTTACCTGCTCTTCGAGCTGCTGCTGTTGGAAATGCTTCTGGACACCGAATGGGTAGATATCGCTTGGTCCAGGGTGATGCGTCACCTTGGACACCTCCCAGCCGGACGTCGTCGAGTGTAGCCAGCGTACAAAGAGCAGCAGGGCCGAGTAGTTTGCATGACCGCGGACATTTACTCACCACGCAGTAATATCCTCCACCTCCGCCTCGCCAAACGTACTAGCCTTGACCACCCTCTCCTTCTTGTCCTCTAGTGGCGGCCAATTTCTCGGCTCCCTCGCCATGATATCGGGCAAAGCCTTCCTCAAAAATTCCAGAATAAACCCATTGACCTGCCGGAACTCCAGCAGAAACGCATCATGCCCATCCGGACTCTCGATAGTCTTGAGCTCGGCATTCGGGATCGCGGCGGCGAGCTCCTGCTGCTCGGCGAATGTGAAAAGGCCGTCGGACATGATGCCTAGGACGAGAGTCGGCTGCTCGATCAACTTCAACGCGGCGATCACGGCTTCCTCGGCTGTGTTGGAGTCGCTGTCGGTGCGGCCGCGAGAGACGTCGTGGGTATCTAGTTTGCGTGTGATGGCTATGTAGCAATTCGCGTCGAAGCGCTTGATGAACTTTTCGCCTTGGTAGCGGAGGTAGGATTGGGCTGAGTAGTAGGTCGAGATGCGTTTGCGTTTGTTTGTGGAGGGTGTTACTGTCGTCTCTGCGGCGCCGGAGAACTGTGGATCCCGCACGGTGATTGGTGGTGCTTGGAGGGAGTCCACTGAGGATGTCATGGAGCCTGCGCGTGAGCGACGAGGGGAGCCTGCTAATCGGTGGCCTTCGTTGTGGATTGCGAAGTGCTCGTTACTTGGCGTGTGTGGTCGCGCGGAGCCATTGATGTTCTGTCGCAGTGATGTGTTTGGCGTACTTCGACCAAACCGGGTCTCGAACGAGTCTCGACTTCGATAAGTCAACAGCGCAGACATGCGCGCCGCGCCCAGACCTGCCGATGGTGGCTCGTCAAAGTCGTAATAACCGTCGTCGTACTTCGGGTCGCTGTAAATACTCTGCCGTTGTGCTTCGCCCCAGCTGATGCCCCATGCGCTGTAACGAGCCGATGTGGCAATGGGGATGATCGATCGAACGTAATCCTTCCCGAAGTAGGCGAACTCCAGCACTAGCATACCTCCCATCGATCCTCCGATGACTGCAGCAATCTGCTTAACGCCGAGATCGTCAAGCAATACCTTGAACAGGTTGACATCGTCCCTGATAGTAGTGAGAGGGAACTCAGGTCCATAATGCTCGTTCTTCGAGTCGCCATCTCGCGCAGTGACAGGGCTGGCACTACCATACGGACTCCCAGGACTGTTGACACATACAACAAAGAAGCGACTCATATCGAAGGCTCGTGGCTCCTTGCCTGGCTCGCCCGGTCCACCAAGCAAAGGTCCCCACCAGTCGCCCACATCTGCACTTCCGGTGAGAGCGTGGCATATGACCATAGCATTGTCAGCGTCTGATGATAGAGTGCCATAGGTCTTGTACGCCACTTGGACATTATGCAACGTGACACCAGATTCCAGCTCGAACGAAGGCACGATGGCAATGTCCTGCTCCGGGATGAGCTGGACGAAAGGGTTTTCGGTCTGATCATTTGGTGTGATCCGTTCTGGATGGCATGGTCAGTTCGATTACCTGCACAGGGTTCCTGCATGCAGGGAAAGTATCTGCTATTGGTATGCGATCGGAAGCGTCCAAAAGAGATCGTTCGCTTACTGAATTTGTGAGTTGTGCCATTGCTCGCCGGCACCGCGCCACTTGGATCAGTGGCCGTCATATTGAAGGGGTCAAGATACTGCAAAGTCAGCGATGCACTTTCGCGACTCTACTCGCATATTGTATGCATATGACTCCATCACGTTTGCCGCTATGCACACGCAAAAGCTTCGGGATGATGCCATTTGATGAGTGTGCACAGACCACTTCACGCGATCTTGGGACTTCATTCGGAGCACTGTCTTTGATTTAAAGAAGGTATTAACAAGGCGACCAGCATTGTCTGGTGAGCCTGCATCGCGCCACTCAATTCGCCTGATTGCACCGACGAGTAGGGACTACGGCCAATATTTTTGAGCCGGTCGCCATTTGAAGAAGCAGCCTAAGCCGTCCTAGCCCAACGACACCCCAACCTCGCGCGACAAATAGGTAGGACCATCTTGGCGCTCTTCATTGCATGTCGTTCACACGCCCTCCTTCTCCACCACCTGACCTACAAATCCTTCACCGCCTTCTCCCTCTCCTGTACCTCCTTCTCACGCCTCTCAACTTCCTGCTCCCGCCTCTCCACCTCCAGCTCCCTGAGCTCCAATTCGTACGCCTTCAGCTCCAGCTCTTGCAATCTTGTCTCCATCGCCTTGATTTGCCTTTCAAAGGCCACCTTCTCGCCATTGAAAGCCATCTGCCTCTCGGCGAAGCGCGCCTCCAGCTCCTTCAGTTCAGTGTCACGATCGTTAGCATCCTTGATAACCATCTGACCAGCTTTGCCACCTAGAGCTTTGCTGCCAGTACCATGACCGAAAGCCATTGGGCTGTCGGCGACGATCGCGGTAAGGAAGTGAGCGTAGCTGTCTCGATTAGCCATACTCTGCGCAACGGTGATCTAGTGAAGTGTAGACTCACTGGCAATTGACATCAGACTTCTTGCAACCGCCACGAGCCCAGTAGAAACAAGTCACGTTGACTTTTGTGAATTGCCATGACAGATCGCCGTTGTCCGTTGGCAGAAAGGTCGGTCTGGCGGGGAGGGCATGGCGACTAAAACGCGATGGCTTCGATGGTCGGGGATTGGTAACGAACGATCTGCTGTCTGCTGTGACGCGATCGCGCTTGGGTTTGTCGACTCGATGGGGAAAGGGGATTCCTGATGCTGGTCTTAGGGGAAGTGCAGAGCTTCCCTGCGGATCCATGTTGCGTGTTGAGCTATGTGGTGTTGAAGGTGTGCGCCTGGAACAGCTGAGTGATCAAAGACTCGTGATAAACCTCTGTGCAACGGCGTGCTTGGTAGGGGAAGCGCCGGGACTTCGACAGGTAAGGAAAGAACGACCAGACCTACCATGTACGTTCATTTCAGCCCACCGCAGACTTACACGATGCGTGCGCTGTGACCGCACATTGAAGTATCTTGAAAGGCGTTCCCGCGTGTCGGTATCAACAATCGACTCGTTTATCGATGTCTTCATCGTGTATTACGTGTGCTCGTAAACTTCCTCAACGCTCACTTTGCTTCCAAACCCAGCCGTGAACATATGCTTGACCCAAGCCTGTCCGTGTGTATCGTACCCTTCCCCAAACGCCATCGCTAATCGTTGCTCAGTGCGAAAACTATGCTGTGAGAGGCGTCGTTTCGTACGCGTCCATCACCGGTGATCTCTGCCTTCGTGTACGCAAACCGTGACCGTATCATCTCGTGCGCCCTACCAAACGTGGGTTTGCTGTGTCATGGACGTCATGTCCGTATCTTCCATGAGGTGCGAGTACTCTCCAGTCAAGTCTTCTGGCGTGTCCGTCAAGGAGCCCCCAAATCGGTCATGGGGCAGTGACGATGATAGATATGCGCTCATGTCAAAGCTAACAGCCGTGGTGGAGGCAGCCATTTGGCCGAGGTGCTGGAAGTGACTGCTAGATACTGAGCTCGAGGCACTGTGTCCTCCGGATGCACTGTAGGCGTATTGTACGGGGCGTCCGTCAGGTAGTGTTGGTTTCTGGAGTGGAAATGGGTCAGAACCGCGACGCGCATTCTTGAACGCAGTGCTGAAGGTTGATCAGTACACGTTCTGGTCTTGCCAATGCAACGCGCTGACGATGAAACGACCGCTCTGCGTAAAGATTATGCATCCATCAATGGCCGTCGCAAAAGACTTACCCTTCGTTGTGATTCAATCTGAGCTTTGCCAGTAGCTGTGTAGCGGCTTGATCACTATCCTCGACAAGTATGCGCAGCAACGCTGCGTCTCGCGCATGGTCTTGCGTTCTGCTCTCGAGCTGGTCCTTCAGGCTCTGCATCTTCGTGACTCCCTCGGACGTGTCGTACGTGCAGCATGAGCTTGCAATCTGACATCGCGTGCAGATAGGGTGTTGACCGCCACACTAATATTGAGTCAGTAACAGTGGGAAACGAACCATAGTGGTGTGATCTGACCTTCGTCTTCTTCGCTCTGCACTGCCGACACGCATTGCGTGTGATCCTCTCCCTACGCGCACGTCTGCTCTTCGGCATGATTAAGACAGCCTCCTCTTGCTTAATCGAAGGGGTTGACGAGCTCCCTTCGCCCTCCGGCGAGTCAATATCCTGTCGCAACTTGAACACCATCGTATCGTCAATCAGCCCAGCATGCTGATCCTGAAAGTTCAATGTCAGAGGTGGAACGTCGTTCATACAGACCCCATGCGTTCCCGGGGTCCGAGAACCGCTCAACCTACCACGGAGTCAAGTCCGACAAAGCCATGACGATCTTGCACACATCGTCCGATGGAGGTGGTGCCACGGTCGTAAGCCCGTCTCCGCCATCGGAATTACTGTGGGTTGATCAGATTCACGATGGTGCGCCAGCAATTGCAGTATATGCTGCGAGACGGTGCACAGTCGTGCCAACGGTTCAAGATTGCGTTTCTTGCTTGAGAGCAGGACGCATGGCATGGCCGATCGGACTGAACACATATCGGCCGTTGCACACGAGTGCTCGAAGTGATCAGCTGACTGTGACGCAGACAGAGGCAGCCGGGACATCGATGGAGTGAAATCCATGAACGCCAGATCGGGCAGGTGTCCTACTCCCCGCACCAGAACTCTAGTACCGTGTCGACGTAACTATGCGGTGTTTGCGAGAAGTGTGGATTTCCTGCCACGTGGCCGTGATGCTGAAGGTCTGCCGGCCCACACGATGCAGCGTATCAATTGCATTCGGTATGACAACTGCCGCCAATTACATGAGAAGTGTGGTACTGCCGCGGTCAGGCGGCAGTGTGTTTTTGCGCGAAAGGCAGCTGATACTTACGAATTATTGCGGTGCAGTCCTGCTCGTCAAGAACGTCACGTGACCCCTTGGCGCGGACGACATGTGTCATCCGATCACTAGAAGTCTGTTGACCCGAGGTAGCAGTCAGTGGCGCCTGTGTGTGGTGGCCATACCGGATTATGAGTACTGCAGTGTAGAAAAGCGAGAGCGATGCCTCCGGTCACTTGGTAATGCGCTTGCTCTACCATATCACTCCCGTGCGCCATGTTCTAGAGAGCTGCAGGTTGCACGACGTGCAAGCTTCTTAGACAATTGTCGTTTACTTCGTGCACGTTCGCAGTCGTAGTGATCTCCGTGACAGGAGACAGTTGGCAACGTGCAAGTTGTCTAACGTTCGTGTATCGTCGTCAACCCCGCACGGATGCTTCAAGACAAGATATTTCGGCCAGGTCCGCCGGATATGACCCGCCAGAAGGATGACATTCTGTAGAACTCCAGGCATGAGTGTTTGCAAGAAGGTGCAATTAGCTCTTCCGCGTCCTGAGATCTTTCGCTTTGCGCTGTGCACTGCGCCTGCGAGGTAATGCAGTTTCAATGCCAGTAAAGCCGAAGACAATTAGGCACGAGGTACCGGAATCTCGTCTCAATTGCAGAACGCGCTTGTCTTCAGACGGGAGAAATGGTAACACCAGTGACTCGATGTCCGCCGTTGCGTCTAGGCCGTCAGGTCGTCAGGGCGTTGCTAAATAATAGGTCGCACTCGGCTATGTTGAAAGTACTGCCATCGCGAGTAGCTCGTCTCCACTACGCGATGGAATCAAGACGCTCCGATGCTGTATCGCCCTGAAGGAGTCATGGACTGTCTAGTTGAAGCGCTGGGCGGTAACATTGTTAATAAAATACACGAATACAGTTCAGGGCCGAGATCGTTGTCAATGCAGACTGCAGAGAGTGGATCGGATCTGGAGCACTGGGCAGTGGCCTCCGCCAAGACACGTGGTCCGGGTGGCGCGAAAGTGGCTGCGCCTCGCAAGTCCGAGCACCACCGCAGACTTGAGAGCCCTCACAAGGCGAACACCGGAGAGACATCGCGCGGTTACTTGCAGAGCGCGGCGTATGGAGGTTACCAGCAGTGCCAGCACAAAGGATCTGATCAGTACGAGCATGACTGCGTGCCTGAGGTGAGCAGCCACTCAGCTCAGCTCGTGTTTCACAATAATGCAAGCAGGGCACCCTGCGGCCGACGTGATTGGTCCTCCGCTGGACGAGGCGATCCTCCAGGGTCACTGAGATAAGGTCAGCGCTACCGCCGTTGATTAGTTTCCCAGCAAATCTCCACGCGAGGTTATCCGGCATCGTCGCGGTGGCGCTGCGGACAGTTACGTGAGATGTTGGCCAGTCTCACGCGATCAACGCCCTGCGCCCAGCGCTGCTACTGTCTTGGTCGCTTGGTGAAACGATGCCGACGTTGGCAAACATGGGCAAGCAAAGCCTGCTCACCGGACGGAAATTGCATCAAGCCGCATGAAGCCCATGCCATGCCACTACAGCCGCCGAGCAATCTTGCTTCTCGCCCTTGTGATATCCACCACGTCACTTGGCAGCGAAGCGAAATCCAAAGGGTGCTGCTTTAACCTGTTCCTGGCCATGCACACCCACTTTTGCGCATATCCCGGCAGACCATGCCGCTTGGAGCTACCTCTGGCCGTCGGTGGTTGCTAGGTGATGCGGTGGGATAGGAGGCTTCGCCAAGTGATGAGGTCCTTGAATCAGACCAATCTGGCCGGACCATCGCGCAAGACGGGGAGGGGAGCCAGGAATAAGCCAATTATCAGGGCTGGGAACTCGGCGTGGCAAGGGTTTGTATAAGACAGATCAAAGCCGTGGCAAAGGTTGGGTAACAGTTTTTTTCCTGCCACTCCACCTTTGTTATCTATTTCCAACCACAGTCATTCGTTTAAAACCAAGATAATCTGCCGCCACCCGCAGTCACTGTTCCACCACACACATACACCACTCTCGACTTGCAGACTTCCTTCCGACACTTACCAAACCATCATCCAGTAATCTGCCACCATGCCTTCCATCCGCAACACCGTTGTCGCGACTGTCGCTGCGCTCGGCGCAACTGCCAATGCCTTCTGCTTGACCGATGCTGAGGCACAGCAGGTTGCCACCAACTGGGGCAACCTGATCGCTACCTACAGCGATTCGCTCGCCGATGCTGCGCTCGAGAAGAACTTCACCGACTACTCGGAATCCGTCAGGTTAGTAATGCATCCTGCAAGCAAGCACCCGAACAACGCAACGTCTCTGCAGCCAGCCGAGAACAATGCCATTGTTCCGTCGCATCGTCATGTTTCGCATATGTTTCAAAGCGCTAACACGTATCTATAGTTCTTTGATCAACGGCTGCCCTCAAGGTAGCGCCGCCGAGGCCATCACCCTACCTCTTCTCGAGCCTACCTTCTCCACCCTTGCGGCTTTCAAGATGGGCCAGGGTCAGCAGGCACCCATCAACTTCGAGCAGCTCCAGATCTGGCACGGCTGCACGAGCGTCAACATCCGCTGGAAGACCACTAACACTGCACCCATCCCCAACCCCAAGCCCGTTGTCGGTTTGATCGCCATGGAGGTTAACGAGGCACCTTCCGGCAGCCAATACCCATACCTAATCAACACCATCTACTCCGAGTTCGACGCTGCCGCTTGGCTGCAGAACTTGGTCGAGGCCGGTATTTGCAAAGCACCCACTGGTCTTACGGCCACTGCTGCCTGCTCATCCTCCGCCCCGGGTGCCACTCCTGCGCCGTACCCAACTGGCAACGGCACCGTTGTCGCACCCACCAGCACTGCCTCGCCCTCGTCGCCACCTGCCTACACCGGCCCTGCGTACACCGGCGCTGCTTCGTCGCTGACGTCGAGCTTCGCCGCCATCTCGGCGGTACTCCTCGGTGCGCTTGTACTCCTGCAGTAGATTGTCCGACAATGAGCTAGACGATGTTCATCGACATGCTTTGCGCTAATCGGATCCCCGCATCGGAATGAAGTCCGAACATGAACCCGCCCGCGACGCGCATCACCCCGATGTAAGGGTGGATCGGAAGCAACATGTGTGTAGGAAAGAAGGAAAACTTGGGTGGTGATGGGTGGTTGTCTACAATACCCTTTTCTAGCAACCCCACGGTTGACGCGTTATCGTGTATATAATTTGTGTAGTATCAAAGAGTGTCTGGCTTGTAGCCGCACCGTGACGACGAGAAACGCAAAGCAATCATCTTACATTTGGTCAAATATTAGTGTAATATTATTGTGTTTCCTGCGATTGAACCCGGATCCCCTCGCCTCGCCTAACTTAATCGTTGCTCTCTTCTCAAAACTAGAGTTGCGCTCCCGGCGCGATTGTGCCAACATAGTCGTTCATTCTTGCATATCTCGTCTGTGTCTGGACATTGCAGACATCCTTTTCGCGTATCTCCTGACTACAATGTACAACCTGTCGCCTCAACAACAGAGCTTCCACGAGCTTCACCGGGATCAACATGCAAGGGTCAACGTTTCCTGCGCGACGCGACACGCTGACTCGACTGCCGATTGTAGCTGTTCCAAGACCTGACTTCCCCGCCTGCTCAGACATACTTCCCCTCTTATTCCCACAAGTCGAGCTGCCTTCCTTCGATCCGTTTGACGCGATGCTGCTTGATCGTACAGCTCTGGTAGAGTCTCGATGCCCGAGGTCATCGATTGAATGCATGGAGATAGGGGACTTTGTGGTGGAGATTCGATCTTTCAGTGTTCCGAGTCCATTCTTTGCAAGTACACGTTCTACTCTTCTACACGTCTTCCGAGTCACTACAGTAAGAGACGTAACTACCCAGGATGGCAGGCGACATGCCATGGCCCGAAGTGGCCGTAGGGAATGCGAATCATGCCAACACAGCAGTACTTATCATCGGCGCTGGACTGTCTGGCATGTGCACAGCCATAGATCTGATCAAGCGCAACAACTGTCGCAACTTCATCATCGTCGAGAAGAGTGGCGGCATAGGTGGAACGTGGCACGATAACAAATACCCCGGCTGCTGCTGTGACGTGCGTAACCTTTCCCTTTTTCACACTCACCTTGTATAGCTTCTAAGCTGAGTACGTGCGTCTCACCAGGTCTGGTCAACACTGTACTCCTACTCTTTTGCTCAGAACTCGGATTGGACCCGTGAGTACCCAGGGCAGGAAGAGATCCTTGCCTACCTGGTCAAGACCGCGCAAGAGTATGGGCTCTACAAGCACGTTCGGTTCAACACATCCGTTGAGCACGCCACTTGGGACGACGCGGCGAAGAAGTGGAGAGTAAAGGTTAAGACTGCAGAGGGGAGCAAGGATGCCGAGTTCAACCCAGAGTACGAGATCGAGACGGATTTCCTAGTCAGCGCTGTTGGACAGCTAAATCAGCCGAAGTGGCCTGAGATAGAGGGGATCAAGGACTTCAAGGGGAGGGTCATGCACTCTGCGAGATGGGACTGGAGCTACGACCTGAAGGACAAGAAGATCGTAGTCTTGGGCAATGGTCAGTCCTATGATAGCGGTGCTTTGTCCAGCTGTGGCTAACATTGACCGCGCTAGGTTGTACATCCGCCCAGATCATCCCCGAAGTCGTCAAAGTTGCCAAGAGCATCACCGTCTTCCAGCGCACGCCCAACTGGGTGATCCCGCGTGGCGATGCGCCGGTCTCATCACTCTGGCGCAACGTGTACAAATACGTCCCGCCCATCCGCTGGCGGAAGCGCGCAGCTCAGATGGACTTTCGCGAAGCTTTCTACGATGCCGTTATCGACGGCCAGTCCGCTCTCGCAGGCGAGATCAGGCGCCAAAGCACGACCATGATGCGAGAGCAGTTGCCGGGACGACAGGACTTGTGGGAGGTGCTGACGCCGAAATACAATCCTGGGTGCAAGAGAGTCATCATCTCGGACGATTACTTCCCCACCATTGCCAATCCGAAAGTGTCGCTTGAGACAAGGCCGATCGAGAAGATCACAGCTTCGGGCGTAACAGTGAAGGACAAGAATGGAGAGGCAGCAGAAGTGGGCACAGAGTTCGACCTGCTCGTATGCGCCACTGGCTTTCAAACAACCGAGTTCCTACACCCTATCGAGCTCACTGGCAAGAACGGCCGAACTCTGTCGGATGTGTGGGAGAATGGCGCGCAAGCTTACTATGGTGTTACCGTGGAAGATATGCCAAATTGCGCCATGCTCTACGGACCAAACACAAACCTTGTACGTGTCCTTGACCGCTTTGCATACATCGTTACTGTACACTGACACTTGCGTGAACAGGGACACAACAGCATTATCCTCATGATCGAGTCACAATCCCGCTACATCAACGGCCTCATTTCGCCAGTCCTTAATGCTCGCCGCAATCAACAGGCGCTCTCAATTTCTCCGAAACCTTCCAAGATCGCCGCCTACAATGAGAAGGTTCAGAAGGTGCTTATGAACTCCTCTTTCGCAGATCCCGCATGCAAAAGCTGGTACCGTAATGAAGCAGGGCTGATCACGAACAACTGGTCGGGCACAGTCATCGAGTATCAAGACATGCTGAGTAAGGTAGATCTGGCAGACTATGAGGTGGAAGGCACTGGCAAGGCGGTAGTGGAGAAGAACCCTGTAGTGAAGGTCGGGAGGGTGGTAGAGGAGACGCAAGTCAGTGATAGGCTTATCGCTACCTTGAGTGTGCTCAGTGTGGGGGCTGTGGCCGCAGGGTGGCTGATGCGGAACTCCAAGTATATGAGCGGACTAAGGCTGAAGTGATGGCAGCAGTAAGGAGCATGTGATAATCGAGGGGGTGCGGGTGGGGCGGAAGCAATGGAGCATGTGATACTGATGTCCGTGTATAGTGTGTATCTGCTGCAAATTCTGTGACACTCATACTCAACATCCGATGCAGTACACCCACCACAGCCTCGAGACAGCTCCTGGTTCGCCATTACAGCAGTGGGCGCGCGATTCACTTGCCGTTCAAGGTCATTAAGTGACCGACCTGACGCCATACACGCATCAACAATAGCTCGTGGTGTCAGCATCAACAATACCTAGTATGTCCACTACATTCTCTCCTTCCAACAACACACAAGCACTCACCATCATGAATCAGGCTTTCCTCACTCCACTGTCCTGGCGCCCGCGCCCAATGGACACTTGCACCCAGCCAGAGCTCCGCGTGCCGACGCCGACTTCACTGAGTCCGGTAGAGCGCGATGCGGGTCAGCTTCACCTCGAAGAGGCCAGAGAGGCGTTCATGCGTGGGCAAATGGTCATCATAGGCAAAGCACCACAGCAGACTCCAACGCCAAGCCCAGATATGGCGACGCAGAACTTTGTTCTGAATTTCCTGCTTCGCGAGCAAGAAGTGAAGATCCAGGGACTAGAGGGGAAGCTTGTTCAGCAGAGTGGCTGGGTTGGAAACGCCGACCTCATAGAGATGAAGACAAGCCAGGCGACAGCAGCGGATACTTCCGACAATGTCCGCAGCGCATCAGCACAGCAGACCACTCCGAGGCCATTCCTTCTACCTCCGATCGAGTTTGTACAGAACAAGCAGAAAGAGAGCCCAAACAGTTCGACGTCAGACAACGCCGGAAGTCAAGCATTTGCTGCGCAGCTGAACACTATGCCTTTCTCGACGGCAGAGTTCGAGCAAAGGAAGAGCGTAATTACGAGCAAGATATCAGGATTCAGGGCGCTACCGCTCACCCCGGCCTCCAGAGGACTGTGTCGCTACCCGAGAGTCAGAAGCCAGCGTGTCGAGAAGAAGCGTAAGCCGGTCGAATCCATTCACGGTGTCTCGGCCAGATCAGGGTTAAGAGGGTTCGTGAACTGGAACGGTGAGCGCGTCGTGCCGCCGAAGGGAGCCGGGAGTGTGTTGATTTGATTTTTGACGGCGACACATCGGGACCGTGGAATACTTGACCAAGGCCAGTGAATGGGGTGGTGGTTTGCACCCTAAGCGAGCACATAGGGTCAAGACTAGCTGTCTTAACCATTTGGTGCAGGTATTTGCTCTTCTATTGGCATTGGAGAGGAGCCCCGGCGTTTGGTAAGACGACAATTGGCTCAGGAAGGCAGGCAATGTTCCCTAAGCAGCGGGATAGTACAATGAAAAGTTGCTGTGATATCAACCAATCCATGTCGTGCAGACGCCGGCCGGCCTCAGCCGTGCACGTGTGGAGATACTGCTTCCACTAAACTGCCCAATCGAGACTCTTCATCGTCCAGTCATGATGCGGTCGATGCAGGACAGCGGCAGCCGTGCAGGCCAGATGCGCCGTTCATCACGACCCGGCTCTGCCAGCCGCGTGTCAGTCTCACATTCGCTGCCTGGTCATGAATTGTCTCTCTTGCAATCACCTGACGAGTCCTCAAATGCCGCGCCTGAGGCCGAGACATCGCCGCAATCGGAGCGTAAGTCCCACCCTTCTGATCTGATAAGTGGTTATCTGATCCACTTCGTCACACTACTATCACCGTCACTCATATGCCCTTCCCACCGTGGCAATGAGCTACGGCACTATTAATAACGATGCATCTACAGACGTCAAGAGCGACCCAGCTCGTCGGCTGTCGTACAGAACCTCAAGTATCGCTCCGGCGGAGAAGCTCAAAGTCATGGGATCGTACGACGGCGACCACGAGACTGTGATTGACTCCGACGATGAGGCCGCAAGTATGGTATCAGTCCAGGCCGGCGTGAAACGGCTGGAGGCAATTGCGTCGACATGGTCAAAGTCAAGCCTGTATGTTGCATACTTCGGCATCTGTATGCTGGCTTACGCCACTTCGCTGGAGGGCCAGACGACTGTCAACTTGACGATATACGCTACGAGCGCATTTTCAGCACATTCGCTCGTCGCCACCGTTCTGGTTGTGCAAGGTGTCGTGCTCTCTGTGGTAAAGCCACCGATGTCAAAACTTGCTGATGTCTTCGGCCGGTTCGAAGCCTTCACGCTATCCGTCTTCATCTTCTCGATCGGCTACATACAGCAAGCCGCATCGCACAATGTAGAGACATATGCGGCTGCCCAGATCTTCTACGCTGCTGGTAGCACAGGACTGCAGATCCTGATACAAATCTTCATCGCCGACACAAGCGATCTGGTCAACCGAGCTCTGTGCTCTACGTTACCTGCGATGCCGTTTCTGATCAACGTCTGGATTGGAGCTCCGCTGGCGCAGACTTTGCTACAAAAAGCGAATTGGCGCTGGGGATATGGTATCTGGGCTGTCATCTTGCCTATCGCGTATCTGCCACTCGCGCTGGCTCTGTACATCAATCAGCGCAGAGCAGCGAAGAAGGGCATCTTACCACCATCGCCGCTTCAAGGTCGCGGATACTGGCAGGCTGTCAAGCATCTATGGTTTGAACTTGACATCTTTGGGCTTGTGCTGATTTGCGCTGGATTCTCTCTGCTACTGATTCCCCTGTCGCTCATCTCTGATGGCGGCTGGGACATTCACGGATTACTGGCTATGCTGGTCCTTGGCACACTTTGCCTCGCAGTCTTTCCGTTCTGGGAACGAAGCAAGACATTCGCACCCCGAGCCTTCTTCCCTGGAAGCCTGTTCAAGAAGCGCACAGTTTTGGCTGGCTTTGCGATCTCGTTCTTCTACTTCATGACCTACTATCTCTCGGTATATCCCTACTTCCAATCCTACCTCCTAGTTGTTCAGTCGCAGTCCATCGCCTCTGCTGGTCAGATCGTTCAGATGTGGACTTTCGCTGCGACGATCACATCGATCCTCGTTTCGCTCGCGATCAAGTACACAAAGCGTTACAAGTACTTCATCACCACAGGCGCATGCATCAATCTCCTCGGCCTTATCCTCATGCAGGTCTTCCGCGTTGAGGGTGCTTCCGTCGCCGTACTCGCCGGCACTACTGCTCTCGTGGGAGTCGGTGGTGGCATGCTCAATGTCCCCGCACAGCTCGGTGTACAGGCTTCAGCAAGCCATCAGGAGGTAGCAGCGGCTACTGCGATCTTTCTCACCTTCCTTGAGGTTGGCGGTGCCACTGGATCAGCCATCTCAGGCGCTATCTGGTCTGCAAACGTTCCACGTAAGCTTACTCAATACCTGCCCGTTGAGACCAAGGACCAGGCCGCGGCAATTTATAAGAACATTACACTCGCATCCTCCGGATGGGAGATGGGCGACCCAACGCGCATGGCTATCAATCGTGCCTATCAAGAGACCATGTCAAAAACACTCTGGGTAGCAATATGCGTAGCCATCCCGGTGATACTGCTCAGCTTCCTTATGGAGAACTACAAGCTGGACGAGATCGAGCAGCATGTCACCGGAGTCGTCATTGGAATCGACGCCGACGATGCACAGAGATCGAGAAGTTTCAGCAACGGCGCGGCAAGTCTACGGAGAGCCTCGACCGAAAGCGTACTAGGCGAGTCGGAGCCCATGTTGAGCCAGGCAAGGAGTGCGCAGGTAAGGCGAGGAAGTAAGGATTCTTGAGTCGGGAGATTTGCGTGGCTTGGCTGAACTCAGTTGGACATAGCGAGTTGGATCAGCGCTACAGTCGGAGGACTGATTGAAGTGTTGTATGATGAAACGCTTGGAGGCAAGCACATAGTCATGAGCAGCGTGACTAGCATATGTTGATACCCTACGAAGCGATCTGACCCTTTGCTCGTCCATCCGCCAGCTCTGTGAGCTATTCTACGGCCCCTTCGGCTTCCACGCTACCCGCATAGACCCGACCCGCTGTCCTCACCTGCCTGGGAGAACACGCTTGAAATTGGAGACCCTCCCATTGTGGCGTGGGTTCTCTCGCTACAACGTTTGAGCCTTGGGCTCAAGCCTGACATTGTGGCCTGATGCACCGCAGAACATCGTCTTCCTGTCGTTGGATGCGATCGTGTCGTCGAAATTGGCGAGAAGCATGAGCACTGTGCAGCCTTGCTGACAAGTGCATCACTCACTAACTTGACTTCCAGATAATGGGCGCGAAATCCTGGAAGCTCGCGCGTCTGATCGAGGATCTGCCATTATGCTTATACGGCAGTTTCGAAGTCGCCTTTATCATTGGAAATCGACTCGGCTCACACTCGCACGATGTGGTAGCTTCGAAGTTCCTCGCTGGGCGCTGGCTTGAGTTTGGACAGCATCCGTGCACGGTGAGAGGCCTCAGACATGTTGAAGTTATCCTCACGCGGCGCTAGCGGAAGAGTCATGGCCAGAACTTCTATCGGGAGGTGTGTGGTCGAGTTCGAAGCCGATGAGCTGCAGCTTGGTGATCGAGAGGGGCTGGTTGAGCTTGTCGAGGACTTGCGGAAGAAAGGCATCTCGTGTGTCTTGACTCACGGAGATTGTTCTGGTTGTTTGTGGTGGATGAAAGTCTTGGGATGTTGTTTGCAATCTGATGTTGTGAAGCCCTTCTGGTCTTGGTCTGACTTGATCGATGCGATGCTCGATGATGAAGTTGTGAAAGTCAACGATAGGAAATGTCCCGAGTACTTATCTTCATCACCATGGACATTTAGGCTCCCGCATGCGGTCAGAATCGATGGTATCACGTCAACTTGTGGTCTTAACACCGAGCGCAAAGGTGTCGTTACGTCCGCTGGCCGAGTCGGGAAGTCAGTGCGCGGGTTTTGCGAGATGTTCCCTCCGACTGCGACATGATCTGTGCTCGTGGACTTAATACCAATGGCCGACTCGGCCGACCTTGTGCCCGACAAAGGCACTGATGGTCGTTGTGACCTTCAGTAGAGGCTACTGTGCGAGGCTACTGGTCCAATGTGGCCTACATGATCCCACCCGACCTCCCTTCATGGAGAGACAAGTTTTTTTACATCGACCCGAGCCCATTGACCCTAGGTCCGCAGACCTTCGAGACATACTGGACTTGGATCTCAAATGTCTGGGGCCATATCAACGCGAATGCATTCAAGAATGGCAGCTTCAGCCATGCGTACACATGCCGGTGTACGATCAGGGGACAAAGACTCGTCAAGTCGAAAGGCATTCGGAAGACTACTCCCAAGCGGCATCCATGTGCTGCTAGTCTTCGCATCAACATCGATCAGTCGGGCACGGCAGTTTTGTTAACGCACGTCGGCGAGCCGCACTCCCATGATCTGCTCTTCATGGACCAGCGTGGTCTGAACGATGGCTTGAGATTGATTATCGAGCATCTGGCGCCTATCTTGAAGTCGACCAAGGCAATTAAGGACGGACTGCTGACAGGCCCAGACAGGCATCTATATGCTCTTGCAGGAGCCGAGCATGTAACACTGGGTCGAATAAGATACGCAGCCATTGACACGCTATTTCCCGACAAGACGCGAGAACAACGCGCTCTCCAGGACACAGGTTCTGGTGATGATGATGCAGACGCCGGCGAGGACGAAAGTATGCATGATAGTAATATTGGCGATGGTGACCAGACCGTCGTTGAGAACGAATCAGTATCTCCTTCGTTTCAGCTTTCGGAAACCTTTGTATCGAGCTCATCGACGGGTGTAATCCAGACAGATCTGGCAAGTGCGCAGCCGACGGTCTCGTTGAGGGGTATCGTCCATGGCTTGCCATCGCTTCCTCCTGAAGCCACCGGACTGACAGCTATCGTCATCGGCGCAAATGGGATCAGTGGCCATTACATGCTACGTGTGTTGGGACGGAACCCGAAGCGATGGAAGAGAGTCTACTGCCTCTCGCGGCGTCCACCATATGGCTCTAGTGCCTTGCCTCCGAATGCTGAACACATCTCCGTCGACTTCCTCGCCCAGCCCGATGAGATCGCTGCTGTTCTGAAAGCGAAGAAAGTCACAGCAGACTACATTATTTTTCTTCTCATACATCCACCCAGTCCCCAACCCTGATCGCGATTCCTGGAGTACCGCACAAGAAGTGCTTGACACCAACAGTGCTTTCCTATCGAACTTCCTGTCAGCACTTCCCATTGCTTCTATCATTCCCAGACGCTTCCTGCTCCAAACCGGCGCTAAGACCTACGGCGTACACTTAGTTCCCACTAAGCTTCCCCAAGAAGAGTCAGATCCCCGAGTCCTGCTCAGACCAGATTTCTACTACGCTCAGGAAGACGTTCTCTCGGCTTTCTCCGAAAAGACAGGCTGCGCAAGCAACGTCTGCATCCCTGGTCCCATCACTGACGCCGTGCTCGATGCAGCGATGAACTACGCATATCCCCTTGCGATCTATGCTGCCGCATGCGCGAAGCTAGGCGAGCATATGGTCTTCCCCGGCGACACAGCGGCATGGCAAATGTCACAGAGCAGGAGCTATGCGTTGATGAACGCATACATGGAGGAGTGGGCAGTATTAGCTGCGCCAACGGGTGAACGATTCAACACGTGCGATGGCAGCTCTTTTACGTGGGAAGGCGCTTGGCCGGTCGTAGCCGAGTGGTACGCAGCACAGAGTGTCGGGCCTTGGGACGGAGATCAGTATCATGTCCAACAGACGAGGCTGAACCCACGGAGCTATGGCGCCAATGGTGTGATGAGGAGGAAGTTCACCATGATCAATTGGGCTGCAACACCGGAGGTGAAGAGAGCTTGGACTTCATTGGCTAGAGAGTACAAGCTGAAGCCCTTTTCAACTGACTGAGACGTTGCGCGAGTCTTTGGATTTTTGGACGGCACGCTCGTGAGAACCGGAGCCATCATGCTCAGTATGAACAAGAGCCGGAAAATGGGGTGGCATGGCTTCGTCGACTCGAAGGATGCGCTGCTCGAAACCTTCCGTGATCTAGCGAGGCTCAAAATGGTGCCACCCATCGTCGGGGACTGAGGCGCACACTCTAGCAGCAGCCGCAGCCTCCAATTCGTTCCTCCGCGATGCGACAGTTAAGTTGCTTTGAACAGTCTTTGCCACTCCTCATATTCGACCGTCGCCTTACCGTTCTGCATAAGGACGATGCGATCGCCTACCACGCTACCAGCGTCGACGCCTTGCAGATGCTCCATCGCATTGCTCAGCAGGAAACGTCGTTCGTCCGGCAAGATGACATCCTGAAAATATTGCTTGCCTACAGTACCAGCTGCCAGCCAATTCCCGAAGTCGAAGTCGAATGGAAACAGCATCTCGGCCACTGCATCCCATTGTTCGAGGTCAACAGTCTGGCTGTACTTTTCACGGGCTGTGTCGCTCGCCCAGCGGAGTGGTCTGTGGATCTTGCCCTGCGTTAACACTTGCAGCCTGAGAAATGACGACAAGTGGTGGCTCACTTGCGCATAGTACGTTACACCCATTGCGAAGCACCATGGCAGAGCGACTGGCCCGTGGTGCTCGACGTAATACTGCCTGAAGGATTCGTGCGTCATGCCAGTACGACGCTTCAAAAGCCCCTGACCGATCTTGCCATCGGATGGACTAGCAGCCACAGAGACCTCCTCATCCTTCATATCAGTGGTTGTCGTGAGTTTTAAAATTAGTTCGTGAGTACTCGCAAATTCATAAAGAGGGTACCGTCCTACAGTACAGCAGGCCACTTGTCATCAATGATTCTGCCGATACCACTCTATGCACATTGCTGTGTCACTTCTGAGAAGTTCGTTGCGGGGAAGCTAGAGGGACCTCTCATAGTAATTTTGGTGACAACACCCTCCATCTTACCCATTATGCCTATACTGTGCTCATATTGTGCCAATTTTCCATGTTGTTGCCAAGGCTCGGTCTGAGGTGTTGTTAGTCGCTATCGCTATCGCTATCGCTATCGCTGTCATACCGTAGGCTCTTAAGGACTATGCTATAGCGAGGATCTATTCACAGCTGTTTATCGAGGGGCGTAGTATAAGTGAGGTTACTGCCCTCAACGGTATAAGCAAGAGCGGCGTACGTAAATAGAGGCAAAACTAGTAGCTATTTAGCGCGCCAAAGCCGCCGACTAGTAGGCTAAGAGGCAATGTCGGTGCCCTAAGGATACTATCGATAGCTAAGGAGGAGTTAGTACTCGAACACCTTTATAAGAGGCCTACTACGTACCTAGATAAGGTGGCCTAGTATATCTTTAATGATTTTAGTAAGGAGGTAAGCACCTTAACGGTATTAAGGCTACTTTCAAGGTATCGTTAGTTACGTAAGGTAGCTAAAAAGATTGCTTAGTAGCGTAACGACGAGCTCCGCGCTTAGTACTTCGCGAAGAGGCTAGATTAGTCGATTTACAACCTTATCTTTATCGACGAGAGCGCGTATTACCCTCGTATAGGGGATAGGAAGTTTAGCTAGGCTCTAATCAATTAGCGGAGCTATAATATCTAGTTCCTTAAACGTACCAAACGGTAGAGCGTGTTACTAGCGCTCTTAATTAATAGATACCTTCGAGATCCGCTTATTATCTAAGGCTCTATAACGGCGGAGCTATTCTACGAGTAGTTTGTCGACGTAGTTATCCCTTAGTACGGCCCTAATACTATTTTTGTTATAGATAATACCTCTATCTACCGTAGTGCTAGCTTTATAGAGTTAATCGAACGCGCTAGTATAAGGCTCGAGTATCTCCCTCCTTATTTACCGGATCTAAATCTAATCGAGTAGTCGTTTAACGTACTAAAGGCGTAGATAAGGCGGTATATCGATAAAGTAGGTTAATATACGGTCTTTAGGGATTTTCTAAAGTACGTAGTTAAGTAGGTAGGTAGCCGTAGGCCCCTTAGATAGTTTAACGAGAGCGGATATAAGGTATCGTAGATAGAGTTACTACGTTAACCTCGAACACCTTACTATTACCAATTTTGGAAGTACTAAGCTAGTAAATCTAGCTTCTTATATACGCTACGTATATTACTTTTAGGTATATAACTATATAGCTAAGATTCTATGTATTATAATACACTTAATTCTATATTATTTAATAGGGTATTCATATTATTAGTACCGTAAGAAGCTAATAATCTTAAATCTAGTGAACCTCCGGAGTAGCTTCGGAGGTATTAAGTTATTACCGGGTATACCCGTATACCTTAGGCACGAAGCTTAGCTACACCGCTCG